>JBBPDH010000136.1:6224508-6238276 GCA_037974565.1 Clupeocharax schoutedeni
ATGGTGTTCCTAATAATCCTTAAAGTTAGTGTATATGTCATTTTTTATCCTTTTGTAATATTTTCATAAGCTATAAATTACCATTATGGCAACATTATTTTTACCTTTAATTTTCAGTACTCGCAATGGTGATGCCACAGAAATGAGTGGGGTCACAAGCATACGTGGCATAAAAACAAATATGTTAAATGTGTGATGAGGGGCGTGTGTTCGATCTGTCCAAAGGAGCCAGGCATTAATTACCAGATCTGCAGAAGAGTCACATTTACAACAAATTAAATGTCTATCCATTGAGGAAGTTCATTTATATTATGTTGCTATAATGCAAGTCAGTACAAAGTGATGTATGCAAAGCCTCATTTGTTAATTGATGTAGATTTAGTATTCCAGTGCAGCATGATGACAGGATGGTGGGGCACTGGCCAACTACATGACTTCCAGATGCCAGGCCTACGTAATACTAACTGGTAGTTATATTTTAGTGATCTGGTCATTTTCTGACCTTGCAATTTCACAAGGACCATCTGAAAGTCTAGCCCTGGTGTGTCATAATCAGGTCACTCCCATGCAAGTGGAACGAGGGCTCAATTTGAAATGCAGCCGTTACAATTACTGTATAAGCAAATGGGAATCTACTGCGCACAATTGCTCACACTTTCCTACAGCCGAAAAGAAAAGAATTTGATTATGTCCGGTTAATACCATGGGTTTTAGAGGCTTTGAAGTCAGAGTCAGTGAGCTGATAATGATTAATTGAATCCAGGAGGGGTGTGCGAATGGTGCGAAGAATTCACCGGCCGGATCTTTGCCACGCTGACCCCCTGATTGATTCTTCATTAAAAGCGAACATGGCAGCTGAGTCCCAGAGGCATTGTGCTGACACATCAGGCTGGACCGCACTCCATCACCATGCGCTGAGTGCTTTCGCTGGTCCTCTACAGGGAGAGCGTCATTTAAAATAAAAAAAAGAGAAAAAAGGGCCCCTGTGCAAAACAAAATCCTTCATTCTCCTCGCCCGAGTTAGTGCTTAACCCCTCCCACACACGCACACACACGCATACGCTATCATCCTTGTACAGCCCAGCTCTGCGGTCTGAATGGAGAGTGACAGTTATTTCCTGCCTCCGCTTCCTCCACTGCCAAGCACAGATGCTTGTTTCCACATGTGCTGCGGTATCCCACCCACACCCCCCTTTCTGAGCTGCTTACGGGGGTATTTAGCACCTGCCTGATTGGTGCACTTGTAGGATTGGGGAGAGTTAAAGTAGCTAGAGAAGAAACTATATATCTATTTGACTGTATGTATGAGTGTGTGTGTGTTTTGGGAAGTGCACAAACACATTCCCTCTTACCTCAATCAGCAATCATGAAAGTAACCATCTATTTATTACCGTCACATCACTCATGCTCCAAACAGCAACTGATCTGGACCAAAAGGGGGTGGTTCATTGAGTTGCGCTGTCGCTTTAGCCCCACATTACATCAAGACCACATCTCGTCAGCCTTGCCGCTGACTCACCAGGATATTTTAGGGTGTGCATGGAAGTGCTTGCTCTCTCTCTCTCTTTCTCTCTCTTTCTCTTTAGCCTCTAGGAGCCACAAAACAGCGAGCACAAGCTGCACCAGACAGGCCCAATTACCCACCCTCCTACCCACCTGCACCGAGGGCAAGGTGTACACCAGGACAACGCCAACCTGTCAAATGACAGCCCAACTCCTACACCAACCACACACATACACACAAACACAAAGTTCACTTCTATACTGGTCCAGGCAGGCTGGCCACACAACACTTCAGTGCGGGTGGTCAAGCCGTTAAGGTTGTGCATTCCGGTCAGATGACAGACTGGGGGGATTACAGCAGATTATCCAGCAGGCAGGATCAGAGACTGCCCACTGAAAGTGGCCCAACACTGAAGGCTTTGCGCTCCCAGGCAAGCCCAAGCCCAACAGAGGCCCTGTGCCAAGCAGCTTTAAGCCCATGAAACAACTGATTCTGATATTGGATCGTTCACCCGAAAGATAGCAGGTGAGAGGCTACACACTGTGTTCTGATGCTTTTCAAAAATCTTGTACCTCCTTGTTTTTCACACTATTAGGAAGTACCAGCTGCTCTTTACATTGGACAAAATTTCCACTAAAAATGGACCAACTGAAATGAACCAAGTATTTTTTTGTAAATATATTAACAGATAATACGCTAAGAACCCTCTCCTGTCACAGTACCATTTTGTAGATAGAAAACTTTGTCTGGATAGTGACAATAGCATCTACCAGCAAAAGTCTGCATTGTGGAATATCTCAGGCACTGGCAGCTGTAGTGTTTAACACTCACAGTCATTTGGCTACGGCTGCTTTGGCTCCCCAGAGTATGACTCCACCAGTACCAATTGTGCGCCTGTTCGCCTTTCTCCCACTGTTTTACCATGTTTCTGCACATGCCGCCGGGGAACACCCATCACTTCACATTACTCTTACCTTTTTGGAGCTCCCTTAAACCTCACAACTGAAACTTGTCTTCACAACAAGCACACCCTTCATTTTTTTCTTCGTCTAAAAAATCGTAACCTCGTAACATCATCGGAAATCCCTGTTGAGGTGCAATGTAACCACCACACCAGGTCCTTGGTACCCACCACGCGATCCATATTGTACACCTCCTCAACTCCAGTATACCAGCATCGGGTATTAAGCGTCCTTAATGTTATGGCTCAGGTCTCTTAGGAGCATGGATAGTGCAAAAAATTGACCTGTTAGTTGGCCAGGGGGACTGGATTAGGAAATACATATATAGAACATACTGATTTCTGCACCATGATTGATGTGATGTCCTACAGTGTCCTGATATGCTAGTCTCCAGCAATGCTGTTATGCTCTGACCTCACTGCTGTGAATCCCACACTGTAAATACCATTGTCCCCACCCTCCTGCTGTTTTCTAGCAGCCTGCTTCAGAAAGTGTTGCCGTGCAAGCGTCTGCTCCAGCAGCTGCCAGCAGCTCCAGCCTGGTTCCACCACATCCACAGAACACATCCTACCAAAACCTGACTAACTGCTCCTCACACATTGACCAGCATACTAAAGATTCTCTTCCAACTCTCTCTTTCTTTCTCTCCCTCTTTATCTTTTTTTCTCTATCTCACACTTTCTTTCCCCCACTCTTTTTGTATCTTTCTTTGTATCTTTTATTTCTATATTCTTTCTCTCTCTCACACACTTTCTTTCTTCCTGCCTCTCTCTATCTGTCACTTACTTTCTTACCCTCTCTTTCTCTCTCTCCCTTTCTCTCTCTAACCTGTTACTATCGCAGGTTTTCCTGAATCCCCTAACCTCTTCTGTGAAATTCCCTCTCGACACTCGGGCCCATTTAGCAGAAAATGAAACAATTAAAACCCACTATTTGACATCAACATCTTTTAACAGTCTATCACGCGCTACGGTATCAGGGGAAGTCTTGGAACAAGTGTTGGTTTTAAAGAGGGCTGCCTGCCTTTGGCATCCGTTCCCATCTATGAGTTCTGGGAACAAAACCAACCGTTTCCACCCCTAAAGGTCTTTAGAGGCAGGATATGAGGCTCTAAATACGGTAGCAGCTTGCCAGATAGATGAACTGCCATAGAAAGTGATTGGGAAGGGGAAAAAACAGATGGAGAGGCTTTTTTTCAATAGGACCATTTACTGCAATGGTGTAGGAGCACATTAGCTAATATTAAAATGTGACGGGATGAGCTACGATCCCTGCCTGGCTGAATAAAAATAAACATTTAGGTGCACCAAAGGCATTCAATCTCTCTGAAAGACGATGCTCTGATTTAGTAATAGCAGCAATCGAACTTCATATCTCCATGTAATGAGCAAAACATATACGTTTTTGGTTAATGGAGCTCTATAATAAAGAGTGCAGGGGTCCTATTGAAGTTTCCGACAAAGGGCAGAGCCATTACTGGAGTCATTTCAGGAGCTACAGACTTTACGAAAATCGAACTCACAGGCAGAATTAACATCCGAAGCTGGGAAATGAAACCTTCATGAAAATTGGCACGTGGTGCCTCACAGCAAATGACTAGTAGTGCCTCCACTAGTAGACATTACACACAAGTATGGATTGGTGCTATACTGTATGTCAGATGGCTAATGTGGAATGCAGCTTCCCAAGCCTGCGCCCCTTTCCTGATCTCCCAGTTCAGCCCACACAAGGAGGGGTATTTTTAGACTATCACCCTGTCTCTGAGATGGAACGCGTAACTCCCTCTCTGCAGGCTGGGACTGCCGAGGCTCTGTTATTTTAATCCAGACTGGAGAGAGAGAGAGGGAGGGAGAGAGAGAGAGAGAGAGAGAGAAGGAGAGGGAGTGAGTCATCAAGAGCTACCTTTGTCTCACAGTAGCAATGCCTTCCCTTCCACCACCATCTCTACATGTTTCCCTGTATCGCTCTCTCCACCACGTCTAACACTCATTTCAACCTCAGTATGTGTTGCTTGCTGCTGCTTGCTTTCTGTATCTCATATCTATCTCTCTATAGATCTAATTCTATATTTATATTTATCTGGGGGGATTTTCACCCAGACTGGACTAAACACTGGACAATCGTGACACATCTTTGTCATTTTTGCCTAAAATGGTAGCTCAATGAGGAAGGAACAAGGCTACATTGTTTCACTTGAACTTTTGGACCATTTTTATTGGTCCAAAAAGTAAAATAAAAAACATTGTGGAATGACGAAGCACAGATACATTTATTAAAGGAAGGCAGGTTCAATGCAGTTAATTTACATATCGTGACACCCCAGAGCATAGTAATGCAGAAATATCTCTGAATGTCTGCCCTGGTAACATTCTGCTCAGACTGTAATGCCACCTTTATTCTTATTGGGGTCACTTGGGGCCTCAACCACAGCATATGAAAAACATGCCGTGCAGAATTTAGATAGGGGGATAAGCAGAGCCTTGCCACTTTATTCTTGAGGAAAAACTTTCCCAGAGCAGAATGCTTTGCATGTTGTTCAAAGGTGAGTTGTACTTCAAAGTTTTGACGCATTAGGTTGTCCCTGAGCAAACATAATTTTTTTTCTGTCATTCAGAATTCATTGTGTAGCTGGTACAGGTATCAACCTTAATATCATCAGGATGTGAATCATTCTTAATATCACAATTAATTTAAAACCAGTCAATTTTGTATTATGCATAATAACACGTTCAAGTAGAGGGCACGTTGAACCAAAACTCAAATAGCAGTCCCACCCTTCAGTGTTCTGTCTGAAGCCTGCTGTGACGTCCCGGTCAGAGAACACTAGAGGCCCATGTGGGGCTTTTATTGTGACAGAGGTGTGAGTGTTTCCTGGTTGGGTTATTGGTAAGGGTTCTCAGCCACACGGGATATAGTAATAAGTGATGTGTGGGTGTCATTGGTTCCTCTCTGTATCTGTGTGTATTCATGCCCCAGTGTCAGTCCACCCTCACTCAACCCTCATTTAACCCTCACCCATCCTCCATCCTCCAGCGGATTTCCCCCAAATATTATCCCAGGGATCCCAGAGGACATGGAGGGGCTTCCCAAGGGGGCTGTGGAACTTTGACCTGTAGAACACATATGGGTGAAGAGAACAGAAGCCACCGAGAGGGCAGGCCTGTGGGACTCTGCACCTCGCTGCACCAACAACCAGCACAGAAAACACCAAAGGGAGGCGGTCATGTGGGGCCCATCAGGTCCACGATTCCTGCCCCCACCCCTCCCCGAATTCGTGTGGTCACATGTGTGGGGTGGGGGGTACTGTGATTCCTTCCCTTACTGGTAGGGACCCTCCGTGACACCTGCCCCCAAAAAACTTGTGTATTGCTGTCAAAAATAAAAAGCGCTACATAAAAAATGTTAAAAACTGTATTGCATGACATATCGTCGCTGTCGGACGGAAACCTCATATGTCCAAAATGGCTATTTTCCAGAAAACTATGTACATTCTAAATAAATGAATACTGTGTCATCAAAAGACTAAGATATGATTATGTGTGTAAGGTTGTATTGCTAATATTTTTGCAAAATCTTTCTTAAATGAATTTACGTGGATTTTGACATATGAACATAGGAGTTTTAGCAGTCGCGTTGCATCTAGACAGAGCTTCTATACATTAGTTGGCTACCATTCATTGTATCGGGATCAATTCACAGACTACAAAACTTTATTTAAGCCTACAGCTTGTCTAACATGGTTGATTAGCCTTTGTTCGCTCAACACTTGGACCAATGAACTGACATACATAACAAAATTCTGATGGCTATAAGAGAGAAATGTTTAACTTGCAAACTTACCCGGTTACTTGCACTCCTCCTCTGCATCAACATCTCAAAATACTTTTCTTTAAAAGTCAAAATACTTTTCTTTAAAAACGTATTCAGATGTTGTCGCTATACTTTACTTGCAAGGAGATCATTTTGAAATTCAGCATCACTAAATGTCTTCTTCTAGCTACTAACTGTCTCAATAGTGCCATCATTTCTTTAAAAAAATCAGCTAGTCTTAACAATACAACAATGAATAGATTTGTTTATTAATACAATAAATAAAATATTAAATATTAAATTCACTTTATAATACACATCACAAGTAGTGTACAGGTATGAGATTGTACATAAACTCAAAATAATAATGTCGTAGCTTTTTGCACTCTTACAGCTTCTGCTGTGTGGCTCCGCTGGATGACAAGGGGGTGGAGTTACAAGAGTTTGGCGACAGCTGTAGTGTCCAATGGAGGTAAGATATTTAATCCCAAGCTATTTTCAATTTTTTTCATTGGTTAATAATTTCTATATTTTACAGACCCACGTGGAGACTGACCAATAGTATAAATTTATGCAAAAAATCAACAAAGACCAAAAGTGGAGTTACAAGGTTTCTGCCACACATTGACGATATAAGACTTTCATGAATCATATATCCACATAGTCTTCTGCTAAATTTTTTAAACTGTTTATCTGTATCCGAATGTTATACAGTGACCTCCGCTATCTCTGTTTTCATCTATATTCTTCTCTCCCATGAATGAAGGCCAATTTTTTAATGAGATTTATCTAATATGACAACCTTCACAATCAATTTGTCGCAATAAATTTGGAAGACAATCTGATATGGTGCCAGGGTATTAAAGATACATTATGGATACTAACCGATACAATATAAAGAGGTCTAATGTTGGGAGTGGATCTGAGCTAAATGCAGAAAATAGAAGGATAATCAAGTGAGTGTTGTTTTCATTTGTATATTTCATTTTGTTCCATCTGATTACACGCCCATAATCAGTCTCATAGGTTCGAGAAGCTGTCATATGACATCAGCATGCCCTAGAAAGCTACCCCAAAAAACAGCCTGCAGTGCTGTGCACAAAGAACACAGCCTTCCATAGCCGCAGGCGCAATGAGGTAAAATATGCCATGAGAAAATCCATGTACACACCTACACAATTATTAAATATATAGATATGGATTAATAAGAGAAACGTAATGGCACAGAAATTATCCTTGGTAATAAAGGAAGTATATAATAGTCATTAGTAAGAGAAAGGAGAGATGTGGATTGGATTGTTTTGCAGCATGTAATCTACCCTCCCTCAGGCAAAGAGGACCAGGCGGTAACAGAGTTCCTGTGAAATGAAAAGGAATATATATATATACACAAGGAATATATATATATATATATACACACACACACACACACACACACACACACACACACACACACACACATACACACAGAGTCACACACAAGGGGTTCATCTTTGAGGGGAGAGGTTGCTGATTTCCACAATTCAGAAATATTAGTCATGTCTATCTCTTTCTGTCTCCAGTGCCAAAATCCATCACACACTAAAAGGTCTTCTTAAATCTGTTCTTTTTTGTACAGCACTCATCCTGGCCTGGAATGAAAGGACTGACCGCAGTGAATGATCACATTCTTGTCACCAATTCTGATTTTCAATCATTTTTTGTACAGGTTACACCTCACAAGTTTGTTGGTTGGATTGTAACTATAAGGCTACATGAGTCTCAGGTAAAATTACAGCTTTTGTTTCATTTCTAAGTGGAAATAATAATCACGAAACAAACCTAAAAATGATATTTTTCCTGCATTTCTATTAATCACATACAAAAACCACACAACAAAGTAAAACATAAAATATGTGGATCACATTTTGTACAGGGCACATTTTATGCTCTCTGATAAGTTAAAATAACCACATAAACAGTAGCTCTGTATTAAAATGTGCAGAAATGTCTTTCTGTAAAAGAGGTGCACTTTTCATTTCAATTTCAATTTGCCCATTCTGCATGACTGTATATTTGCTGGCTCAAACCGGAGTATCAAAGAGTGTTATTTTAATGGTAATGGGGGCAAATGAGCACCAGCAGAAGAAATGCTGGCTATGACGTGCATTCAGACTGATACACTAAAAATGGGTTCTCTTTTTATAGACATCATATTTGTCTTGGCAGCTTCATATCTCATCCCTTTTGTCTATTCAGGTGACTCTGTCACGCTCTCTCTTGCTTGTGTATGTGAGCTCTTCTCTTCTTGCATATTTCCTCCATGTACTTCTTTGCTCTCCATCTTTCACAATTTATTCAGTCATTTGCCAATTCACAGAAAGTAAACTGCTATCCTTTCCTCCATCCATATCTCTCTCTCCGATGATGGGTGGCCTTATAAGAAAGCTCAGCCAAGCGCTACATTAATACTGATGTACATCATGATTCAAGTGATATATATGATGAGAACAGAACTAGCAGATAACACAGTGCGACGGAGCATGCGAGGTAGCACTGTTGCGAACAGGGGTGGGGGGGCGGGGTATATAGACGGGCAGGATTAACAGCAGGCTGTCCTGCTGCTTTATTCACAAAGCCCATAACGATCTGAGAAACAAGAAAAGTTCAAACAAAATGGAGCTCCAGATGAGCGTCAAACAAACTTAAAGGTTAAAGCCTCCTGTAGCTGTCAGACTTCAGGAACATGACTGACCACTCTCATGGGGAGGAGAAGACATGTCACAGCTGAGTGCTTGCCATTTTCCTAAGGCTAGTAAGCTGTCTCTGTAGGTTGGGGGAGACACCTTGGTAGCTTCAGTTATTGCCATCTTGAGTGCTGCAAAGATGCCTCGATATGCTGCAGTTTCACTGGGCTATTGATTTGGTTCTAACCAACATGGGGCAATCGCAGCCAAAACCACTGACTAACATTCTTAAAAATAACTTCACAGATGTTTTAGGGGAGCTGTACCACAGACAATACACTTTCTTTCCCTGAAGACCTTTTCAAAGGCTGGTTCTTAAAAAGAACTGTTTTATTGTGTTTGTGAGTATGACAGTGAAGAGGCTTTTTTAAAGTGTCAAGAGTCTTCAGTTATGAGACATAACTAAATACACAATAAAAATTAAGCTTTAATTGTGTAAAATAAAATAAAATGAGATTTTAACAAAATTATGAGATATAAATACTTGCGAGTATCTGATCAAACGTAAAGACCCAACCAACCTCAACATTGCAGTGCTCAGTTCTTTTAACATGTTTTGATTATTATGATATTCTGAAAAGAATTATAGACGTCAGGGCTGAACAAAAAATCACCAGGCTGACCCAGGGCCCCTCTCGCTGGCGTTCCGGGTGGGGAGGTGGGGGGAAGGGGGATGTGGGGCTCCCCAAAATTACCATCGAACCTGGTATGACTGATGGCCAGTCCAACAATTCTGACAAATTGTTATTGGGCTGTCATACAGTGGCTAGAATGGAGCCTTTATAACAGGTTTAAATGGGGTTTGTTGTCATTGCACAATGTGCAAATATGAGTGATCATCGGGGCCCCCTTTTCCAATTTCATCGCAACGGCCAAACGTTTTTCCTGGTTTGCCACTTCTGAGGGTGCACCCCTGCATTTTACCGCTGTGACTGTGAAGTCTTGGGGCAAACAGCCGCACCATCATCCACCGGTGAAACCTCTATGGCTGTAACTGTGTCTTGCACCTTCTGCTCATGAGACTGTATGTCACTGCCAAATACACCGTTCTCCCATTTTATTTCCTAGCTAACAGAGATATTAGCAAAAATATGTGAGGGATAGCTTTTTTGCAGACTAGATATGCAGTCATTTCTGTGGTGTCTCATTTGCATACAGGGATAATGCTTTAAATCTAAAAAGGGAGGACTGATGCCAGCGAGGTAGCACAGTGGATCCAGACAACACTATGGCCTACCTGTTTGTTAGTGCTCAGTGAATTTGGCTCATTAGAAGGAACTCACACGGTGGCAATAATCCAAGCTTTAAAAAGCCTTACTGTGAGCAGCGTTCGGTGGCCTAGGTAACATTCTGTTCTGGCCAGAGCTGTTGTGCTTTCTCCATACAGCCCTAAAAATGAATCGGCTTGCACAAAAAGTGCCTGTGAGCAAGGAGAAAAATGTCGGCTTGTCTGTGAAAACATAAGAAATGTCAGAGGGAACAGAAAATGAGCTTTGTGACAAAGAAGAACGAGTATTTGAGATGAACAAATGGGACAAACACCGGGAGTGGATGGCTGAAAAGAAAAAATAACAGGTGAAAGTGCCTCAAGGTGCAGAGAAGCAGTAGAGATATACAGGATCTCTGTAACGGCGACCACTTAAAACAGAGACAGTATATAAATAATTAGTAGAACCATTAGTATTTTTTATTAATTAACAAGACGAACACTGAAAACATGAAAAATAATATCTTTTCAGCAGTAAGTTGCTAAGCAACATGGCTAAAATGGTTGTTTTGTGGTGATTTATACATTATGTTGCACTTTTTTACATTGTACCCACCCAAAAATTGACCAATAAGAGGAGGGACAACAGAGAACCGATACTCAAGCATGGCAATTCCATCACTTGTAGTTACACACGGGTCTACACGTGTGCCTATGTGCCTATGTGTGCATGTGTGTATATATGTATACACTTTTGGCTAAACTGGTGCAGATTTATAATGTACACACCTTTTTCCACCTATTCAAATCTTTGCTTAATCAGAATGACATGGTAGCACACCCACTCAATTAAGTGTATAGTTGTTAATGACTAGCCAGAATTGGATGCATCCATGGAACAGTGCATCCTATACTACTTGAATAAAACTAAACTAAAATGCAGTAGGAAAATATATATTTTTTAATTGTCACTGTGTCACAGTAAGTGATTGGCTAATGATGCCCAGCCAGCAGAGGGGAACCCCCCAATGGGACTGGCTGGCTCTGAGATTAGAGGCTCTCTACTGCCAGGCTGTTCTAGCATGTAGTCACGGGCAAACACAGGCGGAGGACCAGCAGTATGGCCAAACAGACTGGATGTCTCCCACTCCATCCCTAGGCACATGCAAATACTCAGTACCACACATTGTCACACACACACACACACACACACACACACACACACACACACACATACATACTTGTACATTCGTGCTCTCTGAGGATGCTGCATACACCCTGATGAGAATTGGCAGTTCATGATTAAAGGTGAAGAAAAAAAAACTCAATTTACTTAATCACCCTAATAGCATATTAGATACGCATTCTTCTTGAGGTCTGATGACAAACGCAGCCCTGCTTCAGTAAAAGCGCTATAATAGTTAGACAAGTTCATTATTCTGAAAGGGAAGAAGTGCAAATCAGGCACCCACCATCAGCCAACAAAAATAATTAGCTTGCACAACATTGAGTGCCCAAGATGAACGAACAAACAAATAACAATATACAAAATACATTAAAGGAGCATCCTGAAAATTAAGTGCCAGGTGCACACATCTAGGTGGGCTGCCAAGCTCCAACCCTGGTCAGATATACATATATGTACTGTCAAAAATGAACGGAACCAACTACATGTAAACAGGGTGGATTGAACAGCAATAGAGGAATAAAAGGCAGCTGTTTGCATGGATGCACTGCTGAGAGAAGGATTTGGTGAGTGCATTGCACGTGTGTTTGCATGAGAATACGTCGTTCCCTGGAGACAAATATTGTAAGCTAATATACTCCCGATGGCTGTACGCTTATCAAATCTACATCCAGCCACACATCAGTACACAAACAATCTCCAAGGCACGCACGCTGTGGCAAATGCGTGCACTGCACGTGAATGCAGGCACCCTTGACGTTGCCCTTTGCCGGCAGAGGAATGTGGCGAGGAAGCTGAAATCATACTCGATACAAGTTCAGAGCCGAGGCTGGTTGGGTTTAATCTCATTATTGTGGGAGCCTGGGGCCACCTCTCCGCCTATTTATAGCACCCTGACGGGGAGGCGGGACGGCCCACGCATATGCTCCAATGGTCCGCATGGCCTCGGTCACATGACTGACAGCAGGCGGGACCAATCACAGCCGGGGTCCTACTCTGATTTGATTTGGCCAAGTGAGAGATTGCTGAGAATCGGTCGTGACAGTGGCCCTCGCCAGTGCCGCTGCCTCCTCTTAGCACCCTCACTCCTTCTCTTCTCTCTCTTCCTGTCTCTCTCTCTCTCTCTGTGTTCCCTCTTGGTTGTCTCTGCTGTCCTCAGCCCACCTGCCTCACTCCATAAAAGATCTGGGCCCTTGCATCACCTCCCGTCATGGTCGACAGGGTCTAAACACAGACGATGACAAGTGCCCTCATCTGTCACAACGTATGAGCATCTCACCAGCAGGACGAGAGGGGGCGGGGGGTGAACTTCAGTGCCACGCCTGTCACTACCACCTTCAATTCCATTCATTCAGTTTTGGGCCCCCATATCATAGCCATAATTGTAAACACCTGGTGTGCAAAGACAGCGAGGGTTGTATCTGAATTTGAGTACTACATTGAATATATTGTTCTCCTGCTTACCCAACATGGTACTGAAATGAGTATGACATTTTTCGGGAAGAGAAGATGTGCATTTATAAAGCTAGGCTGCAGTTGAGAAAGGTAGCACTGTGTTATGAAGGTTCTTCGTTTGTATTACATAATGCAAAATGGAGCAGTCTAGCAAGGCCACTCATTGGAAAAGAGTCAGTGTAAAATTTGATGGAAAAAATACTGCAGATGTAAATGACAGTAAGCTGACAAGCAAAACACTGAATGTAACATGGTAGGAATTTGTTTGTTGGTAAAAGCTATCTTGCAAGCTAAAACTATTCACAAAACGTACTGAAAGCAGAGGCTGTTTGCACCCTGCATTCAATTTACACCCTCTAAAAGGGCCCATATCACTGAAAGGAAAAATGGCTTCCCATTTTTTTAAATCAAAGAGATTGATTAAGAATGGAAACACTGTTAAAAGATAATTTACTCCCCAGCTCAGTGCATGCATTAGAACAAAGCTGCAAAAGCTCTATATTTTGAATTCTTTGTTTTAATGATGTCACAAAAACCAACTCTTTCACACCCATCTGCCCTATTCAGCCTAAACCCTTAAATTCTGTTCCTAAAGACTAGGATTATGTGCATCTTCCTAGACTACTTTTTGTCTTCCTAGACTACTTTTTGTCTTTCTAGACTACTTTGTATCCTAAATGGTTCAATTTAGGACAACCAATTAAAGTACTTACATATCAGTCTTAAAAACAGTAAAAATAAATAATCAAGATAAATAATCATCAACTTTTTTTCTAAGAAATACAGAATGATTGGGAACACATAATGCACCAGACAAATATATTATTATTAGTAGTAGTAGTACTACAGGGAGTGCAGAATTATTAGGCAAGTTGTATTTTTAAGGAATAATTTTATTATTGAACAACAACCATGTTC
>JBBPDH010000136.1:6247384-6258733 GCA_037974565.1 Clupeocharax schoutedeni
CTTCCAAAAATATTCAGCTTTGATATTAATGAGTTTTTTGGGTTCATTGAGAACATGGTTGTTGTTCAATAATAAAGGTATTCCTCAAAAATACATCTTGCCTAATAATTCTGCACTCCCTGTATACAGTCTGACTTTAGAATTTTGGATTTCAAGAAAATCCTGTGAAATGAGCACATACAGCCAGCCATCCTTGGCTACTTTAGCAGAAAGAATCGGCCTGATATTGCTTGTTTGCTGCTGAAAGCATGGCTTTCAAATGCACTGCATTCACAGATGGCATGTATCTACTGCTAACAATGCTTTTGAGCTAGTTAGCTACCACCAGTGGGGGCATGCAGAGGAGCTCATTACCAGGAAGAGCATCACTTTATCTTGCAGTCAATCTGAGATCAAATAAAGCCAAACACTTGTCTGTTGCTAACAAAAGTACTTTACACAAATAAAAGCACTGTATTCAGTTCATATTTGGTTGATGAGGCTACATGAACCGGCCCTAGGTCTCTAGCCAGAATATGATAAGGGGTTCCTGGACACCAGATATATGAACCTACTATTAGAAATTTTGTACTACTGTCCTTTCTCTGACTTATGCCCAAGTCAGTTCACCCCAAAGTAAACCAGGGGTGATAGAGTATAACATTCCTGCCCTGCCTTCACCATAGAGGCTCTTCCACAAAAGGACAGCTAGCTAAAAAGATAAACTACATCCAACAGTAAAAATGTATTAGTATGGCAAAGTTCCTTTTCACAGATTTACAATGCTAAAGAGGCTCTTAAAATGTTCCAAAAGACTATAATTTCACTTGGCAGAGGCTCAAATTCATGGTCAAGTAAAAGAGTGTTTCACTTTGAAATAAAACAGAATGATGTCTAGGTCAGTTGGTTCCCACTGTCTCCCCTATATCACTGCGACCAGAGAGTCTCTCAAACAAGGCCCCATAGCAAGTGGCTGAATCTAAAATGACTTCCTATTCTCTACACTGTGCCCTGCATAGGTAATGAAATCATATCTTCCTCTAAACAGTTATTTAATGAAATATACATTTTGCGATTTAGTCATAGCCTGTGCTTCTTATCAATTGCACTAATAAGAAATGGCAGACATCCGTCTAGACTAGTGGTCATCAAACCTCCTCCTGGAGATCTACCGTCCTGAGAAATCCAGTTACAGCCAACATCTGCTCTGGCTAATAAATAAATTCTAAAAGAAGTCCTTGATGGGGATGTGACAGCATGCTAGATCGGTGTTGGAGCTAAACACGACAGGAGAGTTGAGCTCCCTAGGAGGAGACTTGGTGACCAATGCTTTAGAAAAAGGGCTGATTTTCTAGAAGTGGCCTGGATTTGGAAATTAGCAAATTTGGTCAGGTTCTATATCTACTTCCACACAGTGGCCTAAATAAGATCTTTTAAAAAAGAAAAAATGATCAAATAAATGACACTTGTTTGGTCATTTGTTATCGTTATTAATTTATTGTTAATAATGTCAAGTTACTTCACCAACTAAATGATAAACAATGAATTATGAGTATGAGAGAATGTTGAAGATTCGTGTATTGTTGATGGAAGCTAACTGAATGAGGTGTATTGCTAAGGATTTTGGGAGTATAACTCTTTCTGTATTCATCTTTGCATCATAAAGTACACGTTAAGTGAAAAAAAAATCACAACCTCTACAACAAAATTATATACATATATAGACCCATGCACACAGTGTGAAATATTCTGCTTAAGATTTAACTCAGGTGAGTGCGATGGACATTTCAAAAGGAATTGTCACAACTGCTTCCAAAAATTTCTAGTGATACAATACATCACTCATGGTCAGTGAAATCTTCCTGCCAGTTTTTGCTTTGCTTTTCTGGCCAATGTACCAGCAGTTTGCACTTTTCTTACACCTTGCTTTGAGTTTCTTGCATTAGGTGGCGTGTCCAGATTCATGCATATGCCAAAATGCAGTACATATTTGATCTAGAGTTTCAATTTTTACCTTAAAAACTGACAAAATAAGTCATTTGCCAAGACTCCTACATACACATGATCATGTCAGTATCTATATGATAGAAGCAATAAAAGATGGGCTGCAGTTTAATTTCCTCACCTGACCCTCACCCCCACACCGCACCAAATATTTATCCCACTGATTCTTTGGTCGGAACAGCAGTAATTGACTCATGCTGTGCTTGCCACCTCCTGGAGTGAAAGACAGCTTTATAATGCCTCTTATGCAAATCCTGCTGCCAAATAAACTGGAGTGCAGAGTGGATATGGTGATGACCTCCTTTCCTATATTTCCAACCAGACAGTACATCATCTACTCCACAGACTCTTTTTGATTTGCTGGTGTGTCCCTTCAGACACACCACTGCTTTTCTGTTGTGAAAGCATGCAGCCGATTTGTCTGCTTTTTAACTGCACAACCATGTCTAACTGTAAAACACGCTGTGAAACAGTTTCTCTGTCATTTGTGTCTTGTAGTGCAGAATAACCGAGAAATGGTTTTAATGTAAGTTAAGCCCAAGTCCATTCGTTCAGCTGAGGATCAAATAGAGTAGAGTAGTCCAAACAAATAGTGCCATACCTTCTTGTATTCATACATTGCATCATTAGAGATAATAATCATCCAACTGGACTGTAATTGAGAATTGATTTACAACGATATCTTTGCTTTTGAAGAAGATGATGCAATGCACTTGTCAATGCACTTGTTTTTTTCCTTCCTGCTCTCATTACTGCTTGGTATTATTGAGTGCATTCTACTTCCCGGTCCTCTACAAAACACACAGATAAACATGAAAGCGAATCCACCCATGTGATGAAAAGAAAAGCCCTGAGTGTCTGCTCCCAAACCGTAGTCTCAGCATCAGGGAATGCTAGGAACCGGAGCCTCCCTCTTTTCCCGGGGGAAGTGGGGGGTAATGAAATATTAATCCTTACCTTTCTGCTGACAGTGAAGAATGGGCCACTGTGTGAGAAGGTGAAAGTGTGTTTGTGTAAGACTGTATGTGCGTAACTGGGTGTGCGGTTTGTGTTGGAGTCATGCACTCATGTCTCTAAGTCAAGTGACGACAGCGAAGGTTGAATGCGCTTCTTCTTCATGCATGGGCCACATTCAGCACGGCCCAGCAGGCTATCTGCAACAGTTTATTCACTAGGCTTTTACAGAAACCGAAAAGAAGTCAAAAATAGCCTGTGATGGAGGGAGCCTGAATTTTCTCCTCTAGTCGCGAGACTTCAGTCAGGCTGGAACATTCAGTTCATCTCAGTTGCCAGTCCATTAACTGATATCACCACTCCCCACTCTCCCCTCCCATTCCCAAACTAATCCTAGACTGTGACTAGTGTCTGTGTGCGTGTGAAGAAGCAAAGAGTGGGCCTGATCGAACTGGGAAACCATCAGGCCATCTGTGGTTTTCAGACTGAGCACTCTAGAGCAGTCTAAGCTCTCTTTAATTGGATTGGAGAACATGTGTAAGCCTGAGTGTCAGATGCTGAGAATCTGATGGAGCTGGAGACAGGGGTCAGGTGTCAGTGTGACCGCACGCCTGGCCCATTTCCCCACAGCTGCCCGCTCACCCAACCCCATTAACATCCACTCTCACTCACTAATAGTCCGTCATCATCTGGGCACACACTGGCGCTGAGGGCAAAATGACCCTCACCAGCATTAACACATGTATTTACCATCAAATCCCTGCAGGCGAAATAGCCGCAGCTTGCCAGATGATTCATGCGAGGCAAGCGTTATTTTCCATAAGAATAATGATGTAGATTATTCCGGCACCTTTTATAAGTTTCTTTCTGCGGCAGCTCTCCTCCGGTGGGTATTTTGGAAAATCACAGGTTTCTGCATGCAGAGTCAACACCAACGGTGCGGGGTGACTGCGTGGGTGGAGAGAGATAGAGAGAAAAAAATACGAAAGGCACAAATCTAAATGTGTCTGACAAATCGTCCACCAGGCTGCCTATGGTTCCCCTCCGGGAGCCCCCAGGATACAAGCAGCGAAGCTCCAAGGTCCAGAAACACAGACATTTATAGCAACAGGGATCTGAGCCGAGTATGTGCCTCCTCGACACATAATAAGAAGGGATCTGGAAAAAAACCTGTCCCCCACCCTCTCTACTTCCTAAGAGTCTCTACTGGTGGTCAAAGAGCCGGATGTACAGTCTTATTTTCCTGAGCCTGTTAAAACACGGTAACATGGTCCATTTCTGTTATGGTGGTTCTCAGTCTTGGTCCAGGAGCCACCCAACTGTCCTGCACAATGCTCTATTTTAA
Source organism: Clupeocharax schoutedeni (assembly GCA_037974565.1). Classification (NCBI taxonomy): domain Eukaryota; kingdom Metazoa; phylum Chordata; class Actinopteri; order Characiformes; family Alestidae; genus Clupeocharax; species Clupeocharax schoutedeni. The sequence continues at coordinate 6,251,667 of JBBPDH010000136.1, forward strand.
CTCAGAAAGATTTCATTAAGTATCCATTAAATGAAGTGTGTCAATGCAGGGAAACATTTATTGAGCGAAGAAAAGGGATTCCAGGGCCAGGACTGAAAGACCACTGTGTCTCTTTGCCCTTTGGATCCATTGTTAATCTTCTCTCAGCCACCTCCTTTTAGCCAACATCAACAACTGTCTTGGCAGCGGTCCAACAATCACTGCAGCTTATTAACCTCATTAGCCAAGGAGCCGTGTAAGTGGCCCTCATCACCCACCTTTCAGTGGTATGAAAGGAAGGCCACAGGCAAAACAACAAGCAAATGTCACTGTGAAAGTCAAGGGATGGTAAACAAGGTTCACACTGCAAAACCCCCCATCAAGGACAGATAATGGTCTTGCAAGACCCCTGGGCACAAGCATCTATGGAGCCCATCCCTTCTAACAGAAACACTAAAAATATATATTTAAATAAATAGTGACATTAAATGAGTCATGCTTAAGACCAATGCAAATTTGCATTTTCCAGTTTCTTATTAAAGAATAATATTCTGTATGGTCTACATCGTTCTCTGCAACAACAAAAAAAAATCAACATTTTGGCTTTCCCCTGTTCTCAACTGATAACATCAACAGCTTCGCCCACACCCACTCCCAGCCCCCTCACTTCAAGAGACCCGTTTAAACTCCTCAGTGCAACGTTCGTTTAGTGAGTTCTCTGTGACATTTCCGCAGTCTGTCGAGACTGGAAATCTCTGCGAGTTCGCCATTTTTATCAACGAAGAAACTTTAATCTGGAAATCTCAACCTTTGGTGCTGACAGCATGGGTGCATGATGACTTTTTCCAGCCAGCCTGGTCTTGCTGTGATGGCCTTTCTCAGCAGCCAAATCCAGCTCGCACCTGGGCCTGTCGTCCTCAGCACGAAGCGTTCAATACTCTTAAAATATATTTTAAAAATCCTTTACTCAAGAAAGAGATTCCACATCTCCCAGCAAAGAAAGTTCAAACAACACGGAACAAAAAGTTTTCCTTCATAGCAACCCCTTCAGCGCCCCCTATTAAATAACCCGTTCAAAGATGCCCCTGCGCATTCATTTCCCTTGTCGATAGTTTGATTTCACACCAAAGTCACCCCTGATGAGTCATTGCACCAAGAAAGCGGAGGTCAGTTTTCAATCGGAAAAATAAGGTGTACATTGGGCTAAATTAGGATATGTAATCTTACTTCGAAAACTCGAAATAAAGGAAAAGGAGCAGGGAATGGCGGTTCATTGTTAGTGAGTTTTCATAACTTGAGATTGTGGTGCATGACAGAGGAATCAGATGGGCAAATAATTGCTTAAAAATGAAACATATATTTATATTTATATAAGTGTCTGAGAAAAATCTAAAATGATGAGTTCATTGATTTCATGACTCATTTATTACACTTGAGAGTGTAATATAATTCAGCTGATGGAATTATGCCAGACGTTTGTACTGAATTTGTGACCCTGCAGTACTCCTCTGTGATGCTAATTCTAGGACATTTTCCAGACCAGGATTAAAGCTTTGTCTTGGACTACAGTGGGTGTAGAAAAGAATTACTACCTTCCAAATATTTACATTCCGTTGCTTTGTACTGTAATAAAGACACAAAAATCCAGCAGTAGTTACTCAATAGATTTGATAGTCATTACAGGTCTTTTAGGGTTTAAGTCTGAGCCACAGAAGGACATTCACACTTCAGCCACAGTGTGGTCAGTTTTGTGTGCTTTGGGTCATTGTGATGTTGAAAGGTGAACCTTCTTGGTATTGACACATTTCTGACTGAGAGCAGCAGGTTTTCCTCGAGAATCTTGATTGTATTTTGCCCCATTCACTTTCCCTGCTCTCCTGACAAGTGACCCGGTCCCTGCCGCAGAAGAACATCCCCACAACAGGATGCCACCACCTCCATGTTCTTTGGATGGTGAACTGTATTGGTCTTATTGAGAGATGTGCCATTTGGCATTGAAGCCACATAGCTCGATTTTATGTCCAGAACATCTTTTTTCCACCTGGCTTTTGCAGACCTCCCATAAATAATTATATCTGTAAATTTGATCCACGGTACGTCCTGACAGTACCAAACACTCCCCACTCCTTAATGATAGACTTCATTGTGCTACTAGGGACTGATAAAGCCTTTAATTTTTTGCATTCATTTCCTGCCTGTCCAAAGCTTTATCCCCAAGACTAACAATTCTTACCAATACTTAGCTTGAGGTGTAATGAAAAAGGTGATCCCTGATTGTGTTTACAAGAACTTTAAGGAGGAAGTGGTTTTGTCAATCTCAGTGACTTTTTAAAATCTAAAATATTACTTTCAAATCTTGTACTTAATGTTACAATTGACAAGCTGGGATTAAAAAAAAATTAGTGTTTGTATTAACAATCTGTATAAAACTTCAGCGGCCCTTCATAAGGCATCAAAAAGCGATATGAAGGATCTAGAGCAGGAAAAATATATGGAAAAGCTTTAAGTATTGAGTAATCAGTAATAGCCTGAATGAGTATTAAAAACACAAGAGTAAAGACCACAGGGAGACATGGGAGAAGTTAAATAACATTTACTTGCTCATATACAGGTCACAAAAAACAGAGCAATTGCTGAGCAATCATTTAACAGATGGTCTTCAGAAGCTCACTGTACACAGCAGCACCTCTTGGTCCTTATGTAAAGCATATGTAAACTCACTTGTCACAAGATAGATGCTGCACTGCGCAAGATCACTCAAAGTACACACACACACACAAACAGCAGCATTTTCAATCTCTTTACAGTAGAAGAGGGGGCAAAAAGGGGGAACTTGGGTTCAGGACTCCATTGTATAATCATGCTCAAGTATGTACACAGCAATTAAACAGAGGTTATATAGAGTTCAGGCTCACAGTGGGGAGAGAGAGATTACAGTTGGACGCATCCAAGTTTTAGGCACAAGAGCAACTGTAGGAATCATAGCGAGGTGCAGCACGAGCCAGAGGTATTGAGTTATCACAATAAAAATGTCAAATCAGATTAAATAAAGTCACACAGATCTAATACTCAATCATACACCAATCATATTCCAGTCAGTGACAGCTCCCTCACAGAACTCACAGAGGAGAGTAGGAGCGGTCAGTTACAGCTGAAATTAAAACGCAAAGAGGAGGAGGGAAATATATATATATGTTCAACACTATGTTTGAGCATAGGTCCGGCCTGCTCCAGACTGCCAGTTCCAGGTCAAAAGCAAACAGCAGGCAAGAAAGACTGAACTCTTTTCCAGAAGCTAACTGGCTCCCTCTGCTGGCTTTAAGGGAAGTACCACATCATGGGAATACACCATGGGAATTTTAATAGAACCAGTGGTTTTCATTCCAGCAAAGCAGGTGCACACCTGATGAAACAAAAGTCAAGACAAGCTGATTTAACAAGTGGAATCAGATTCTCCTGGTGCTCCTGGTTGTTTAGAATGAAAAGTCATACTGAAACCTTGCAGATAAGATTGGACCCCCTGAGACAAGCAAATGGTTGGATGATCTGTAGTCCACTGAGTACAGACAGGTGCTCCATGCTGGGCTCCCCCAGTCTAGCTTTCTGAACTTTTTCACATGAAGAAAAGGGACCCGTGGGCTAGAATGCTAAGCAACAGCAAAACAGCAGACTGAACAAACACATGGCAAAATGGCAGACGCCAGGGGGAAAGACCCAAAAACAGAGGAAGTAGACTAGACAAGTGAAGAAAAGGACAGGTTGAGGAAGAAAAATACCTCAAGTGCAACAATATGCAACATTTAGTGCAGAAAACCTGGCCTTGTGACAGAGGAAGGTGGGAGGCAGGTGGAGAGAATCAGTTGGATCAATTCACAAATGTGGTGCCTAGTGGAGGAACGATCAGAAGAGCCAACGCTGGTTGGAGCAGAGCATTTGAGCTCCATGAAAACAGACAAAATACAGGTTACGTGATGAACAAAAGACAGTGACACGCTTGGGCCCAAGAGTACTTCATATGCTGAGCTTGCCATGGTTTTGAAGACAAATGAGAGAAAGCAGGAGTCCAATCATGAATGCTACACAACTATATACCAAAGTCAAGGGAGAGCAAGAGGGGATAGGAAAGGGGGGGGTGGAGGAAAAAAAAAAAAAGAAAAAAACCCAACAAAAACAGACCAACAGAAAAAGGTATTTCTTTCCTTTGTGAGGTACCTGCTGTGTCTAAGCAATTAACAAAAAAGGAAAATTAAAAAAGCTAATTAAAAAAAGAAATTAAAACTTAATTTACATACGCACTGAAATCATATTAACCAAAAATGTTCCTTTGACTGGCATGCAAAAGGCTGGCTGGGCTCCAGGGCTCCTCCCAACACATGACCCTCCAGGGGTTCCCACGGAGCTTTCACACAGCATTGACTAGACGCTGCCTTTATTTTGCCTAACTCTGTTCATATCCTGACCAACAGACAGCTGGGGTTCCCAGGAAAGCCTCTCAGCTGTTGCTAAAAGATGCGCTTGCGTTTCAGGTAGGAGTCAGCATAGTGACCCCCCAACCCTTGCGAATGCTGGCCCACGTAGCCGCCCTCCGGACTTGGCTCCGGAGATGGGATCAGCCGCGAGAAGAGACGCTTCTGGCCTCCAATGGGTGTCTATAGCAGATAGAAGGTATCAGTAAGGGTGAAGTAATGCAAAGGTAATCACTATTGAGGGCTCAAGAATAGTACTTCGACACAGAAAAAGCATACATCCTGCAGCTTAAAAAAAAAACAAAAAAAAAAAAAACTACCTTCAGTCCAGTCCCAGATGCAGCAGAGAAGAGACTGGAATGTGGAGGCATTCCCACAGCCTAGTGAGACAGAAGCAAATCATTCAACACTACACACAAAAAAAAAAGCAAAAATATTCTTTATTGCAGTGTCTACCTCCGCGATTGGGCTGATAAATTATAAAGCCCAACTCATACCCTTGAGCTAAAAGCCAATTTAATGATTGATGTGGTCCTTTATCCTTAAAACAACCTTGTAAGTTGAAGTCATTCAATGTAAAAATCAATCAACAGTAACAAGTATCAATGGAGTAGCTTCTACTCTACAGGGCAGACTTCCATTCATTTGGAATCAACATGGCAGGATGTACTGCTGGCAGCTGTAAATAGTGCAGGGACAGAGACAGTATGGAGGTTATAAGTAGACTGTACTTTATTGAGCTGGGTGGAGGGTATGCTCCCAGGGGCACCGAAGCTGAAGTAGGAAGGGCCAGGAGGGCTGGTGGGGTTGAAGAGAGATGCTCTCTCGCCGAAGCTTGAGTGGCCAGAGTGCTGCAGATAAATAGAAACAAATGCAATCTCGTCAAAAGTACCTGAAAGTTAGGCTGCAAGCTATCCACCTTTTACAGTGATGTCTTAACAAAAGAAAGCTTCATATTTACTTTAATACCGCATTTGCAATCAGGAAATTTGAGTTACCAGTTACATGAATGGATGGATGGAGGACCGACTCTTTCTACATGCTTGTTGTGTATTAAACCCCTGAGGGTGGTGTTTGACACAGCAAGACACAAACGCAAAATAGCGATCACATATATTCCAAGTTTAAATAAAACTTTTGTGCACATCTGTTGTCACCAGCAGACTAAAACTATGACAGGAGCCACTTCTGCAGTTCTCTCAATGTGGTCGTGTTCATCCAAATCAGAAAACGTAATCAAAGACAAGGGACATGTTGGCTCTGATCTGTACCCTAGTGGATACAGTCGTTAATTCCTCAATTAGACAGAGTATGCAATCAAGGATGCTCTCATGAACTCAAAAGTGTGGGGGTTTACAGTTATACTTACTCCACCACCCTTAGGCATCGTTCACACGGACGTCTGAACCAGGGGTTTTTTTGGCGTTCATGACGCCAGGTGAGCACCTATTGAGTGCCGCCCGTTTTTCTACTCATTGAAGCAAGTGAGAGCGTCCACACGGGCGTTCGGCCGGCTGCGCGTTCGGATGGCGTCAAATAAACGCTGCCTGCAATGTTTTCTTGCCGTCAAAATCCAGATGAACGCGAGGAAAACGTTGCTATGGCGCTTACATGGTGCTCGCTTAGCGTTCTGGAGGACCGAATATATCCCATGATTCTGTATGGCAACTGCGAAAAAACACGTTTTGTTCCTCTCCTGCCTACGGCGCCGTATCAGGAGGATCTTTAAAACAGGAATGGAAACGGCAAGTCTTAAGAAAGAATGGGGATCCATGTTTTCAGTGCAGAACTATAAACCAGGATGACACACGTGTGAACACTCTGGACAGAGTAATTACTGCCCCCACAGGTGAATACATGAAACTACAGATTGGGCGTCGGACTGGCGACGCCCAATTAAATGGTGTCAGACTAACGCCAGTCGAACGCCCTGCTGACTTCGATCAACCGTCGCTACCAAACACCACAAAAACGCCTATGGTGTTCAGAGCGCCTTCATTTCAAACGTCCGTGTGAACGAGGCCTTAGTCACTTTAAAAAAAAAAACCTTAAGTCAGTAAATTGGACCGTCTTATATCAAACCACTGAGGGACAGCCATACCTGCACTCCATAGCCTAAGAGCCCTGAGGTGTCCACAGCCTCCTGTTGCTCGTAAAGATGATCGAGAGGGTCCTGCAAAAAGGCCCAAGATCAGTATCACACCCAAAAATTCAATCAGAATGAATTTAACTTAAAACCCAACCCAACAAGAGCATGCATAAGGAGGAATCTCAAGTTCAGATCTGCCGAATATGTTTGGGTACCACTCCCACACTGTAGTATTCCTAACATACCCAATTAGTGCTGCCGCGATTATTCAAAGTATTTGACGTAATCGAATATGAAAATTGGTCGACGACTATCTTTTTGGTCGAATGTTCGGCTATTTATTTTGGGTCTCAAACGACTCATCCAGAGAGCTTTTGATTGTCCGAGTTCACGTAATTCCCTTACACACCACTGGTATTAGCTGTGCTCACCCTGCAGGCTACATTCACTCTTCCTCTGTTTTGAGCATGGTAGGAGGTGCAATGCTAATCCCAATTATTTGTTTCTGTTACTGTGGTAAGAGTAACCCATTT
>JBBPDH010000136.1:6284624-6296229 GCA_037974565.1 Clupeocharax schoutedeni
TTTGACCTCTACTTTGTTGACATATAAGGCAATCTGAAAAAATCTGGAGCTTTTAATGCCCCAGTATATATATGTGTGTGTGTGTGTGTGTGTGTGTGTGTGTGTGTGTGTGTGTGTGTGTGTAATCCCCTCACAGACAGCTTTGTTGCCTGCTGCTGCTGCAACGCTCCAGATGAAGGCCTAATGGAGGTTTTGGATTATACACCCACACCAACACCCCTGTAATCTGGGGTCAAGTGGTACAATCCATTTGATGCTGCAATCAAAATCTCTCGTTAACAACAGCGCCTTCCTGGGGGTCGTTATCTCTCGGGGGAAACGTTCGGCTGTGTTTGATTGAAATGCAGCGCGCAGACGCGGCGGCGGCGCCCTCGTGTTTAATGCAGCGCGGCGTCTCGGCTCCTCCTGAAACCCTCTGACGTTTGATTCGCCTCAAACACACTTGCTTCCACGACTCCTGACACCGTGCTTCTGAGTTGCAGCGCTACACCGAGTAAAAAAAGACACACTGCCAGGTGTCTGGAGCTCAAACAGCCAGATTTGGTTCAAAGTATTTAACTCTACACCCTTTTATAACGCACTTAAACATTCATTCATTCTCTCTACCTGCTTAACTGGGTTGTGGGTACCCGCCGGAATCATCATATCGGGGGGGGGCCCACCGTAGGGCACACCCACACACACAAACATTTACTCACACTCACACACAGTCAATTTAGAATCCTCAGTTTATATTCAAATTATATTTACCGCATTTATCAGACGCTTTGATCCAGCATGACTTCCCTGGAACAACTCAGGGTTAAGGGCCTTGCTCAGGAACCCAGTGGTGGTGCTGAAGGTAGGATCTGAACCCATGACCTCTTGGTCAAGTGGCAATTGTCCTACACACAAGACCACACCCACCAAGTCTTTGGACTGTGGGAGAAACCCGGAGGAACCACACACCAGCACCAGGAGAACATACACACACAAACACACACACACACACACACACACACACACACACACAAACACACACACAAACACAAACACACACACAAACACACACACACACACACACACACACACACACACACAAACACAGGTACTTATTTCAGACATACTGAATTGCTAAAGATCCACAGGCCAGATAATGAGGAGTTAATCAGGTGATATTGGGAATTAAAAGTAGACTGAATAAATCGTAATAATTACACTCCTTGCAGTTTCAGATCAGTGTAATATTTTTGCATGCAAAAGTCTGGACAGCCCTTGGCACATATTTTGCTAATTTAAGTGAAAAGCAGCCCATATTCTCTACAGAGAACGTATTTCTGCACATTGTAGCACATAAGCACTTAAGCCCTTAAGCAATTAAGCAATTGCCTCCAGGATAATAACGTTTTCTGGTTCTGATTCTGATAGAACATAGTATTGTTTTTTTCCCACTATGTTAAACTCTCTGCCAAAATGCACACTAAAAGATTCTTGAACAACATAAAATAAACCAATGCAAAAAAATGTGACCAGGAATGTTCAAACTTTTGCATATGAATGCATTCAGGATCAGAACTGGCTCTACTGACTAAGTGAGATTATCATTTTATTTTCCGCTCACATTGAGAAATCAAAAACTATAAAATATAATAGCAATGCACATTCAGTTGTTCTTCAGTGTAGCGAGGGGTTAAATGTGGTCGGTACTGTTATAATCTCACCTTTGGATTTGGGCTTAACAATGAATTTCTTGCTGGATTTACCCAGCATGTTAGAGGCAGTACAGGTATACGTCCCCGAGGAAGGAGCTCTGCGCAGTGGCTGATTTTCATCAGTGTCCTGCAGGTCTGAGGAACTCCAGCTGTATGTAGGTGATGGGTTTCCTCCTGCGGAACAATTAAGGAAAATGTCCTCACCATCAATGAGCTCCAGCACCTCCTGCTCTGGGCTGAATGGTTCAGGTGGGTCTGAAAGTTAAAGCAAAATAAATCACTACATCCACCAGTGATCCTACAAACATGGACATCAAAACTGCCTCAAAGACTTCGAGTTGTTAAGTACAGTAAATTTGTTAATAAAGTACATGCCACTGTATGTCATACTGCTACTATTCTTATACATATACAATATACATATGTCTGTTTTTTTGTTCTAAACCACAGGTGTGTGATGGCTTAGGCATGCAGGTTAATCTGTGAGGTATGTGCTTTCATTCCTTTGTTAGTTTCATAATTACAGTGCAAAAGTAAAAAAAAAACAAACATAAAAGCCCTTGGCTGATTGACAAGCCTGTATGTGGGGTTGGGGGGATTTTCCATTCAGCACTTTCACTATCACTTTCATTGAAATTACTGAATGGTAGTGTCTTGTGTCAGAGGAGCATGCTGTCTGAATGGTCTTACAGTGAACAGTAATGCTGAGGGGCTCCGATTTTACTTTGGGTGGGGGTTGAGGCCCTTCTGGACCCAGTTCCAGTGTGGCTTCACACCTATACGGAGCTCCGTCCTCTACCCTGCTCGGGTTGATCAGCAGGGTGGAGGACACCTGGACTGGAGTAGCAGGAGACAGCTCTGAAAAGGTGTGGTTGTAAACTTCAGTCTGTCCTCGGTACCACCGCAGTGTGAGGTACTGCACAGGTGCAATGTTCTGCACCTCACACAGTAACTGGTATTCTCTCCCCTCCACCATGGGACCAGTGTGGTTCGCCAAACTAATGGAGATGCTGTCTGGAGTCTCTGCAGGAGAACAGAAAACACTTATCGTCATGTTTTTGGCCTGTAATTCAAGATCTAGCCTAAAAACCCAAAGTGAATAGAGGAGAACATTTTAGAACAGGGTGAAAGGAAAAGAACAATCTAGGACTGTATCAGTGAGGGTATCTGTATCAGTGGAAGAGGTTAGATGAGAGCATTATTGAACAACATATACAGGGGAGAAAATTCTGGAACAGTGTCGGTGGAGGAGAACGTTCTAAGACGTTAAGAGTCTAGAAGAAATGTCTAGAACAGAAGGAATGGGGTGAATAGTCTAGAACAGGTTAATACTATATCAATATATACTGTTCTGAAACAGTGTGAATGAAGGAGAGAGATCAAGAGTAGTGTAAATCTGGAAAGTAACTTTCTAGAAACATATAATTGGACATTTTAGACCTGAATGAAGGGATGAAGACATTCCAGAGCAGTGTGTAAAGTGTCTGTCACACCTCAACAGACAGCATGAACAGTGTAAGTTCTTTCTCTGCATTTACCATTCACCAAGTGAGGCAGTGGGCAGTGCCTGGGGAGCAAGGGGGATGGTACTTTGTTCAAGGGTACTACAGGTGCCACTAGCAGTCCTGGGATTTGAAACCATGACCTTCTGATCACAGGGGCAATTCCCTAACCACCAGACCACCAGACCACCAGCCAACCCATATGGCTGGAGGAGATCTTTCTAAGATTATGAATCAAGGTGAACGATCTAAAGCAGTGTAAATAGAGAGAAAATTACAAAACAGTGTGAATTGGACTTTATGAATCCAGGAGAATGTTCTACAACAGATTCAGAACAGCGTAAATGCAGGAAATGTAAAGGTAGGAAAACATTCTAGAACCATAAAAACTAGGAGGACAACATTCTAAAGAAGAAAGAGACTCCAAACAGTCACAACAACCAAATCTGAGGGTTTGTTGCCTTGATCAAGATATTGCACGTACTGTACAGAACAAGGTTGAGCTTCTCTTCGCATTGCCTGGGAGCCGTGAAGAAAACACCATAACAGATTGGCTCTTCAATCCAGTCAATCAGGCTGTCCACCTGCCACTGGACAGTAAGGTCACGCTGAGTGTGTGACGCACCCACAGCAGAATCCCACCCCAGCACACGGACTGGCCGGGAAGCTGCACAGCTGACCGTCACCGTTTCACCAAACCCCACCACTACCCTCGGAGGTGATATCTCAAGAGAGCAAGTGTCACCTGAGGCTGAAGACATTAATAGAGAGTCACATCTCCTGTTATTATCACTCACTCCTAAACACTATACCCTATTGAACATGTAAATGCATTATTCACTCTACATATAAATGTATATACATCCATGCAAAGACAAGACATAGGTAAAAAAAACTTAAGCTGTTGCTATCCTTATCCATAAAATAACTTCTATCAAGGCCACATTCATACATGAAAAAAGAACTGTATCATTCACAAATTTAAGCACGTTTTTGTATATAACCTAAGACAAACAACTTAAGGCAGTCCCCTACAGTATTTCTGAAATGTTGTCCAGAATTGTCTCATTTCCCAAACAGAAGGCAACTTCAAATATAACACATGGCATTTCATCTCTGTGTCAGGGTGTCATGCTGACTTACCTGTTTGGAGAACGAAAAGCACAAGGCAACATTTCAACGTGTTTTTCATTGTTTCTGATGTTTCGTAGAAATCCACCATAGTCCGGCCACAGAAGCAAAAGGGATTCCGACTCGGTCCTGCTTGGCAACCCAAAAACTGAAGCTGGTAACAAAAGCCCTGCTTTGCATCATCGCCACTCTTGCCCATGCCATAGTTCGACTGAATGGCCTTGAAGGGGGACCAGAAAGGACTGGGGGGCCCCAGAAAAGCAAGCCCTCTCTACCCAATCTCTGCAAGTCTCCACTCACGCTCGTCTAACCATCGCCTCTAGTGACGTTACCCCAGTTCCTAGGGTGAAACTTGCAAGACTTGAATTCTAATCAGGCCACGAATTGAGGACAACGTTCTGAACCATTGACTGAAGTTCATAATTTCCCATAAAGGATAAACCATGTTTTACTGCAAAACACATAATGTACCTGAGAAGTTCATGACCATGATGCTAAAAACATTAATATCATGAAACAAAGTCTCCACATTTTCATTCAAATTACAGTGCAATACTCCCCATAGCAACCCACCCACATATGGTTCAGAACTGTTCCAACAGCTTTATGTTGCAGGAGATGCCTTGGATTTGTTACAGTATGTGTAATGCACCACAGCTGTTCGAAATTCCAGGAACATGTATGAGCAGGGAAGGGAAGGGAAAGGCTGTCTTCTGTGTGTTGGAGCAGATTTGTGAAAGTGCTGATAGTGACAAATCATGGTGGGATATTTTTGACACAGATTTGTGCTTGTTGAGCACTCTTTTTGCATTGATGTCTCCTTTATTAAGTAGGATAAAGTGACTTGGCAAGCCGCCTTAAAAGTCCCCTCTGTAGCCAGGGTTGCTATGTCAACACGCTCGCTGCTACAACACAAACAGTTCTTTGGCAGGATCATTTCCACCCAGGCTTCTTGTTTCAGATTTACAAAAGAGACACTCACAATGCAAGACACTATGTTAGAAACACAGACTTTTCTTTTTATTATGCAAATGACGATCTTGCTCTGGCGTGATACACAGTCAACAGGGCTGGCATAATGAAACATGTCCATGAGTAATCCAGATGTTCGCCTCGACTGTATTCAAGATTACAGTAGTGAAACAAGTCCTGGCAGATGTAAATGCCAGATGTCAGAAGCTCTGTGTTTGGAAGAACACATATCCATAGTTACATAGATAAACAAATGCTGGGTAAGGCAACAGATCACCACAAAAGTCTCTTTCGATTCACATAGCTGCACATGAACAGAGACTGTAGAGATTTATGAAATGTTTAGGTTTGCTGTCCCTTAACAAAACCATACAGGCAGAACTTTATTAGGGTGACCATACATCCTCCTTTTAGAGAACTTCCACTTTTTGGCATGGGCATGCGACTGGGCTTCCTGAATGAGTCAAATACACTCATTTTTGCTTTTGTTTTTTATTTCTCTCTCTACATTTGGCCTTCTAGCCCCAAGTGTTCTCTTCTGTGAAAATGTAATCATGGTCACCCTAGTAAAAATGTAACCATGGGTATTTTATGCAAGACACAACACTTATTTACATACAAACAGTTTATGTCACCCGGTGACAGGATCCACAGGTATTATACACAGACAAGAACCGTTGGCAAGCATGTATTCATTAGTGCATAATTCTGGAACAGAAATAATATTATGAAGTAATACAAATGTTTACAAGAGGCACATTTTAGAGCAAGATTTTTGTCGTCTCTCCCCGAGTGCAGAGTACACAGGCTGCAGTGACATTTAACAGTTTGTGAAGAATATTTTGTGGTTCTTTAAAACTAGACCTAAAATGTTTTCACACATCTGTCAAAAGTAGATAATGAGAACTTAGTAAAACAAATGAGAGTTCTCGGCCGTCTACTATCAGGGAAACCAATATTACATTTCTGTGGGTGGCAACGGTTTGTGAAGCTTTCTATCAGTCTTTGTCTATTAATACATGCCTTCCTCTTGGAGGGATCTTTGTCCTCTAGCTGACCTGAGGAGGATGGGTTCTCCTTTTGAGTCTTGGTTCCTCTCGAAGCTTCTTCTTCCAACTGAGGACGCTTTTCCCCGCTTCTGTCGTCTTTGGCTCACTAGGGGCTGCGACCTGGACTCTGTGGAGCTGCTTTGTGACAACTTGTAAAAAGCACCACATAAATAAAATTCAATTGAATTGAATCCTAGAGGTTCACATACTTTTGCCACTCACAGACATGCAATATTGGATCATTTTCCTCAATAAATATGGTTCTATTTACCTACATTTGGATTTTGCAAGAAAATCTGATACATTTTTTAAGAATTATAGAAACTTCCAAAGCATTCATAAACTATCAAGCATTTCTGCCCAAGGCTATTGTAGCAGGATTAGCTCAAAAATGTGGATTCAACCAAAGAACTACTCAGCTTATTATTTCAAATGAACTACTCTTTAATCATTTCACAGATACTAAAAACTTATTTCAAGCAGAATTGATTTAAAGCCTTGCGTCAAGTTTTTTTTTTTTTTCACTCATTACACATACACTCATAAATTAAACGGTGTATAACCACTGGCTATGCTGCCACAGGAATAAAACAATAACCAATTGTTTCAGTCTGAGCATTTGTTAAATTTATCTTATAGTTGACAGAGAACTGCAGACAGCTGGAAAATGTGTCTTGGCCATTCACTATTAATGATTAAGTATTTTCAAAGATATAAAGCAACACCGTTTTAAAAAAAGTGCAACAGAAGAGCACTTTCAAGCACTCAGTACCACTGAAGTATAAACATAGTCTGTGCCCAGGTGTCATTCAGGTACATCTAAAACAAGCGATAAAAAACAAAACAAAACCACACTAACAAGCTCAGAGACTGTAACCGAATAAAAATGTACAAAATCAAACCCACATGCTCATTTTTACCTAATTATCTAAAGCATATTCCAGAACACAGAGATGCAAGAATTTTGTTTTGTTAAAAAAGCTCCGTATTCTCTGAGAGGAACCCACTTAAGTTTGAAAAATGTATAATTTCATAGGTGTGCAAATTTTTGCTATGACAGTATAGAAGCTTTGCACCAATTCTGGATTCGTTTTTTACATTGCTGGTCCTTTTCCAACACAGTAAAATCACCAGAGCTCAAATAACAGCTATGGATGAAAACCAGCCAGCAGAACAGGTACAGTCAGTCCAGTGCTGGCGAGTTTCTTGTTTATGTTGTTGTGTGGAGGAGTGAGAACCTTTCAGACGACTGAGTTTGAGTCAGACTTATTGATCATCAGGTAAGCTCCAAAGAGGAATACAATCAATGCCAGCCCGGCCCCAAAAATAGCCCAGAAAGTAGTACGGTGACGATCTGTGAAGAAAGAAAAGTATTACAGTATTAACTAATCTACTTCAATGTATGACGTGTATATGCAGATCATCAGCAATCAAACATAAACAATAGGTTTGTGCAGCATAAAAATTGACTGAACAGGGAAAGAGAGCATCGGAGATCTCTGCTACTCACTTGGTGGTTTGATGATGAACTGTTTTGTTTCTTTACCATATCGGTTTTCTGCAGTGCAGTTGTAGGTGCCTGAACTCCCTGGTGATAATGCCAGCACTGCTTTAGTAGACTTCTCACCCTGACCAGGCATGCTCCAAGTGTATGTAGGAGGGGGATTTGCTCGTACAGTACAGTTTAAGGAGACCTCTTTATCTGAATAGTCAAGAATCTCATCAGATTTTGAGAACTTTGGACCATCTGGAGGAAACAGAGAAACCTTTTACAAATTACAAACATAAAACATTGAAGCCCTAACTGACATGAACCGAGGCACATATGACTTGTTTTCAAATTAAAACACTGATCATTCTGCGCAACCAGGGACACGGAGGGTATTGGACAGCTCTGCGGTAGCCTGTTCAACGCTACAGCAAAACTATAATCAGAGGTGCATCTTGTCAGCAGGCAGGGCAGGCAGCTGCTTGGGGCCCCCAAGCCACTAGATGGCGAATGAGAGCTGACACTTTAAACTACGGTAGTGGCTTTTACGTTTTGAACGTTCCTTTGAACAGAGAATTTATTTTTAATTTAATGTCAGATTATTCATTAAAACGCTGACAAAAACTGGTTAGAGGGGGGGCCTCCAGTGAATTATGGCTTGGGGCCCCAACAGACCCTAGGATCGCCTCTGCCGATAATTTATTAATTATTAATTTAAGGTAACTTGAGAGCAATACAGACATACGTGTGGTTGCTTTTGCGCGAGGCTTGTGTTTTCATTACGTTTTATTTCAATATTAGTCAGCTCGATCCCATTATTTGTTCAAGCTCAGGCAGGCTGTCGGCTGTAGAGCTGCAGGCATATCTGAGCTAATGTTATTTTTAAACATGAAAAGATCTAGGGTTGCCACAATTACCCTACTATACCTGATTCTTCCATTACAAAAGGATCAATTAAAATGTATGCTCTCAACAAATAAGATTAATGATAGCTATTTTAACTGGGAGGGGAGAATACAATTCAAGAAAAGAACTTTGATCATCATGGAAAGAAACCCCACAACTAGCAGGATTTCACTATATGTTTATAGAAATAAACTGTTTCTGTAAATAAAGTACAATTGTTTGCTCTTGCATGACAACTGATGGATGACTACATTAGCCATATAATCCATCAGTAAAGTGAAGATTCTCATATTGTTGATGCTAGAATGACGCTTACAATTAGAAAAACTTTTATAAATAGCATCTGATATCACATTATCTGTTTATACTCTGGCACTCACATTCTAGATATTACGCTTGAGTTTCAGTCGACAAGAGGCCCATACAAGGAGCACAAGGTCATGTGGCCAGTGTTACTCATAATATTAAATTCAAGTTTTGTTGGGATTTGTAGTTTAAAAACTTACAGTTCACATTAAGAGTGAGAGGCCTTGATGGCACTTTGGGTGGAGGCTGAGGTCCTTCTGGTCCAAGTTCTAGCCAAGCCTCACATCTGTACTGAGCACCATTATCATCCCGTCTGGGCTTGATCTGGAGGTCTGCAGAAGCACTTTGAGGAGTGAACTCCACTTTAGTACTACTGATGTTATGGCTTTCCAGTAAAGTTTGCCCTTTATACCACTTTACAGTGACGTTTTGAAGTGGAGCAACACTCAAGATATTGCACTTGAACGTATGCTGGGCCCCCTCATCCACCGAACTGGCATTCGCAACAATGGACACATTATCTGGAATCTCTGTTTGGGGGAAAAAGATTAGTTAGTATCAAGTAATTAATAAAAAACAGTTTAAAAAGACAATGGCTAATGGGTATGTATTGTTTGGTTGATCTGTTACTTCATTCAGTGTAAAATCTAAAGCTCACCAAACCAACAAACCCCAGTAAACTTTAACGTTTGCTTTCGTGTTTGTTAGTGTTCGTTTGGCCTTAACATGTTCAAAGCTACACAAAGAAGACAAGCACCCTGATCTGTATTTCACACCATGCTATTGAAACAATGCTGCAGTTTCTGTTCCTTGCATGTCAGTACAATGAAATGTAACACTTTTTTTTACTGCATGAACAGAAGCGGAAAACTAATGAAATAAATGTGTGGCCACCAAGTATCCAAAGTAAAGGCCACCATGATCACTTATGGTCTGAACAACATCATAACTTTGCTCTTTCCAGCAAACACTGTTCCTAAAGTGAGGGTGAAAACAATAAGCATGATTTAAGCGAAAGTGAGACAAGCTGACAACATACTGTAAACTGTAACTTGGAGATCCTCTTTTAACAGCAATTTTGGATTCACATTGATGAAGCAAATTGGTTTTATATCCCACAGTGTAAGACTGGCCACTTTCCAAGTAAGCTGCTTGACATTAAATGTCATCCCCACTGCGTCCAAGGGGGCTTCCCAGCCCATCCCCATGCTGGTGGTGTTGGTTGAACAGTTTGCTGAGGCTGGAGCTCCATATTCAACCACCAAGCTGGGAGGACTGAGCTTGATGACTTTTTCAGCATCTAGGACAACAATGAAAAAGAACATTGCATTAACCTGGAGAATTCATAAAAGAATGCACCTGTGTTTTTCACCTCCTCTACCTTTCTGTAAATGTAACTCGTGGCCAGTTAACCTGGAGAACAATTTCTCTAAACTGTGTGAACTGCACACTTGGTTTGTTACTAGGAACAGGGAAGACATCAAAATTATTGAGGTAAGCAAAAAAAAATTTAATTGATGACTAATTGCTTCAACAATCTAATTGAATCCACTATAAAGTCATTTCATATAAGTTCCCCCAAAAGCAAACAAAACTGCTTCGTTATAGTAATATATATACGCAGCTAATAAAGGAATTCTACAGTAAAAGTAAAATTACCGACTGCCTGTAATCAAACCTGTAAATTAAATTACATTTTAAGATGAAGAACTGTAATTTAAATGTGACTGTTTTTCACAAATTCAGTTGCTGAGAGCTACACAGTCATTCAGAGAAGTCATACTCTGTTTTCTATCACCACTACTGTAAAGAAAACCTGATCAGTGAGTTTCTCACAGTTTTACACCAAACCACTGTAAATTACTTTGTTTGCACCTAAAAAACTGAATTATCCATAAATAGGAAAAACAAGCTACATTTCTTGGAAGACAGTGTCTCCTCTTTCCAGCTTTGGAACCCACCCAGCACAGCTATATGTTTTCAGCTCCAATATTCCTGAATCAGGTCAAAAACAGGATACTGACTGGCTAATGATTCATCATGGGTTTTTGTAGCCCAGTGGGGACTTCCCTGTAACCCCAATGACCACAAAGTTGCAGAAACCCCACTTTCTACTGTTGTGTCCTTAAGCAACACCCTTAAGCACTGGACCTCACAGCTTTTTCCATGGCAAAATATATTTGCATTTTAGTGCTAAATTATTAAAACATAAAATTAAATTCAGTGCACACTGTACAGTACAAATACAGGCCTACCTTTAATTTTTTTAAGGGTAATGAGTTTAAAATGAAATTAAAGTGTTTTGGAATAATATTTAGGGGCATATTTAGAGTTTACACTATAAAAATATGCATTTTTTTTAACAATAGATTAATTAATCACAGGAAAAAAAAAGCGTTAATATTTTTAACGCAATTAACGCGTATAGACATGTGACGTTACACTTTGTAGAAGTGCAGCAAGCTAGTAGAGCTGGGATACTCGGATTCGGCTCCCTCTGAGTCACTCAGTAAAGTGATCTGGATCTGCGAGTCACTTGAGTCACTATCCTAGCGGGCT
>JBBPDH010000136.1:6310993-6322283 GCA_037974565.1 Clupeocharax schoutedeni
TGAAACTGAGTGCCATGCGTTTCACAAGTTAGCTTTGCTGCTAATATGACAGACTATCCTCATGAACCTATATGACACTGAGTCTACAAAGTTAGACTATTATAGTCCAATAACAAATATTTAGTTTTTGAATTTGTATTTTATTGAAATGGTGTCGGCTACGCAAACAAGGCATCATGTAATTTCTAATTTTGTGTATGCTGTTGTGTTATTAGCACTAATAATCGCGGTGGTATTGAAGTGTTTTGTAACCACAGCTGGAGTTCACTTGTAAACTATTTCTCACATTTTGGGCTCACCTTTCTTAAGAAAGAAATCTGTTAGCAGTTGCTTTCCCTCATTTCTTTTTTATCCCTTTCTTGACTCTCTTTTCTTTTCTGAGAACCGAATTTAGCTTTCTTAGACATCATCTTCCATAGCATGGTTATGTACCGCCGTCTGCTGCGTCAGCAGAATGAACGCTAGTTCAAATTAGTCAAAAAGCCCTGAAGGTTGTCTAAACCATTTCGTGCAAGGGAGAGGGTGCCTGTCCTCAGACACTATATGTACTTTTATGTCCTCAGACACTTTATGTACTATATGTCCTCAGACACTATATGTGACCTTAAAATTATATTTAAAGGACAATATAATTTCACTCCTCAATGGCCCTCCCACCACTCGGGGCCCTGGTAATTTAGTCCCATTTTTCACCCAACTACGACGTCCCTGCATATCGTCTCTTTTCTTCACCATTTCATTCATAGACTTTGAGATGTAAGCTTGTAGGATTTGTCTTTTTGTAGAATCATGTCTTCTCCACAGTACTGAATGAATCATTGGCTGCTGTACTTCAAGGTACCAAAGATCCATCCCCATTCTTGGCAGCTGACAAAGTATGTCCTCAAAACATACTTTTGGTTATTGCAGCCAATTTCACTTCATTCCAAAATGTCCCTGGTCGCTGGTTACAGTAAGTACTTTGTTGTAAACTTTTTTATCTGATATCTGTTGGATTGTAGGAGTCTGGTATCTTTAGCTTCAGCTCCTCAGGGTACCTTTTAGATGATTATGTGGTTTCATGTAGTAATAGGAAGTCTCATCATAGGATGTTTTAAAGATCACATAATTCGTAATGCTCTGAAATCACTTACTTGATTTGGGTCAAGACCTAATGACTAAAATGAGCATACAAAAATCAGCACTAGTGAATTATCTTAAAGTATCAATGATGTAAAATGACCAAATCCCTCACATATGTAACTTTCCATGGTGCAGCATGTCAGAGCATAAACTGTCCATCAGAGGCGTCTGTGAATGTGAAACATCAGACATGGTGGTGAAAGTATGATGGATGGGTGAGTGAGCATGTTCGAGGGGGAAGGGAGATTTGCTTAATGTGATGCAGGGACAAGGATAAATCCAACATCATGTAGAATCACAGGCTTCTGTAAAAGGGGAATATGCTAAATATTGCAGAATGTTCATAGAAACAATGGCAGGAATGTAGTTTGCTTACTAAAAATATGATGTTTATGGTCTAACCTCTTTGTGATTCTCTTCGGTGTTACTGAGCTTTGTGACCTTGAGCATAATGTGCTGTAGACTTGCAGAATACTTTTGGAAGGCTTTAGTTTTCCACTTCCATGAAGCCAAGAGATGAAAACTAAAATTCACTTCCTGCAGGCGAAATGAAAGAAATAGTCCTCATAATAAGATATATGGTGGTAATTAGAGTTGATTACATGAAGAAAATGTTCAGTCTGGTCTTCCCCCAACACTTTAAAATTGTAGGCCTACGTGATGTATAATGCAGCGCTTCCTGATGCGGTAAAGTCAGGCCGCAATAAAAACAGAAACACAGAGATAACAAAGCCAATACTAAAGCATGGGGTGTCTGTGTGACGCCACTCAAAGGAGAAAGCGTGGGAGGCAGACCTGCGACATCACCTCATTGCTTTAAACCTCCTGTTTTCTTTGGCATTGGTTTCAGTGAAAATGACAATTTGTTTAGGTAAAGTGGTTAGAACTCATTCTGAGGCACTTAAACATGTAACTGACAGGTACACTTAATCTTCGGGCGCTATCAACAAAGGCAATGCAGCCTCAGAAGCAGACTTTCCAGCGGTTGAGTGGAGAAAATTATCTTAAGCGAATTTTAAACTTCGGGGCTGTGACTGGCCAATATTTTCTTTAGACAGCAGCTGAGAAGGTGGTTTGGAGCCGTCGAAAAAACAATTATCACTGGCCTTGGAGAACGTAGTTTGGAAATATAGTTGATTCAGGTGGTTCCTCTCAAGGACACAAGATGACCCCTGAGAAGAAGACCCATGCCATCGCCGGGGAGAGTGGAGTCGTTTCCTCCTGGTGTGATCTACAGTTTTCAGCAAAGAGCTACAGCACTTCTCTGTCTTGTATTCTCTTGCCAGGAGTAATTAGCAGGCTGCCTTCCTGAAGTTGATAGATGAGGCTGTTTCTCTTGGCCAAGTGTCCTAAAGTGTCTGCGCTTCCAGTATTAGAGCTTAGAGTATTAGAGATAGAGCTGAAAATGAGATATGGACCCTCAGAAAACATGATGAAATTTTTGTGTGCTTTATCTTTTATATCTTTACCTTAGCTAAGAGTACTTCCTCTCCTTTGAGCCTGTGAGTTAAAGGAATGATTTATCCAAAAAGTATAATGTATGCAATTTTCCACATATTCCAGATTGTTCAGCTAAGATATGTTTGGAGTCCAAATAATGCTTAGTCCTGGTGATTTAAGGCCAGCATAGATAACAAAGATTAGAAGTTAGTTGTTTATATTGCAAAACCTTTTCTCAATCCATTCAACACACATCTGTTTCTTTGTTAAAGCAGCAAAAACTGTATGCTTAGAATGCTGTGTGGCTTACAGTGAGCTATAAAAATGAACAAAAAATCACAGTTCCAAGTAAACATTTCAGACAACACTGTGAATCTCCGTGATATTCATGAAGCAGTCATTAAGATGATTGATCTTGGATCAGATTCCTATGTATTGATGAAGACCAGGGCACAAAATCGATCAGCACGCCTACTAAGTGATTTGTGTAAACCAGTGATCGTCAACTGGCGGCCCTTGGGCCACATCCAGCCCGTCAGAGCTTTCCATCCACTCCCCCTATGGAAAATGAGTGGATGTCAATTGAGCTAGATGGCTAAATTCCGCTGCGGAAGTGTTCTGAGAGTGGGCGTTCTCCTTGTATTAAAATTTATCTGATATCAAACGATTTTTTTTACCAAATGAAACAAGCCTTCAATCTGTCAGTAATCCGCCGTTCACCATGCAGGTTCACTAAGTGCAGCGCGTGCGCATGGAAATGACTTTCAACTGCACTGAGTTAAGACTGAAATGTGTGTGTATATATAAGGAAGCTGAAACGGATGCTTTGGCGAGAATCATTGTTTAGCTTCTCTGAGGACAGTGGACTAACCTGCCTTATTTTGAGTTTTTGATTATCCATGTGTTTACGTGAAATATCTGAGTTTATTTCGACCAGTTTCAAGTAATATGAGTTTGTTAACATAAATTTGGAAGGAAAAATAATATCAAATAATAATATATTATTTAAGATATAATATTAATTGTATTTTATTTTAGGAGAGCATCTGGCCCACACAGTGTCTGCCGAGAAAAACTCGGTTGATGACTGCTGGTGTAAACAGAATGATGTCCACAAAGGCTGCCCACAGTGTTCAGCTACATAGTGAAGTTATTGATTTTCTTAGTTCACAGGCATACTGTATCCTAAGCTACATTCACAGGTCTGCGCCACCTTGATGAAAAGCTGGATGTGGACTGAATGGGTTGAGAAAAGGTTTTGTGATATAAACTGTTTCGATGAAAATTCAGACTTAAATTATGTCTCGGGTGACTGGCTATATGTGGGGTGGGTGGAAAATTGTCTACATGTAAGTTAATATTTTTGCCAGACCATTTCTTTTATGAACAAGGTTTTGACCACTTGCTTCAGATGAGAATTACGTGTTATATATATGCTCACATTCCATCCTCTTTACAATACTTCAGCTGAGGGGAAGAAGTGAGGAAGGTGTTCATGTAGTGGGAAGTCATTTTAAGAGGTTCAGTGGTCATTTGATGATTTGTTTATGTCTCCTACATTAACTCATTCCTTTGAGGCGCCTCAGGTGGGCAGACTAACTCTATTCCAAGCATTTTTCCCTTTTCTTTATTTTGGCTAAACCCGCCATCTCTGGATGTTGAGTTCCTTTGTGAAGTGATGAATGTCTTTTTTAGAAAATATGAATGGGGAGAGGCGGTGTCAGAGATGACAGGGCATTTTAAACCTCATTCATCAGTAAACCCACATGTGTCCCAGGCAATATTAATTTGTCTGACAGACCAATATTGAGCAATTGCTGAGTTTAAAAGTACACCTTCAGGTTTGATTAGGTCCTCTGGTGCACACTGTGTGGGCAGGCTGTGGGGAGGCGCAATGTCAAACAGGTGGTAAGAGTATTAACCAGGAAGCACAGGGAAACCAGATGGAGCCAGGCCACTGAAAACAGTCTCCTCAGCTTCGTACAGCAGGGCAGCATAAATGAGGAAGAATAACAAATTACACAAAATCAGTCAAAATCGGGCTACCGCTTAAATAAACGTCCAGCAGGCTTATCGTCATTCAGTAACGGGTCTGTGGAAGGCAATGGTACATGTCGGATTTCCTTTTATGGCCCACTTACGATTTAGCTATGTAGCTAAACCTCACTGAACAAATAGCAAGTAAGTTACACTACTGCATGGTCCAACACCCACTTGTCTGGGTCTGAGATATTTCCTCTACTGGCATTGCCCATGGAGGTGCCATGCTAACAACAGAACCAAAGGAGCTGCATGCCTTGGGGGCCAACAAGTTTTCTTCCTTGTCATTAGCTTGCTAACATTTCTGTACAGAGATAACTTGTATTCACAGCAAGGAAACGTGGCACTAGTTTAGGCAGTCTAGAAAGGATATCGTTCCTTTGAAAACTATAGTAATCAATAGGAAATGTATGTTTTTCTGAAGCTGTGTAGCTACAATCGCAGAATGTATTTTACTTGGAAATTGGATTCCTAAATTTGTTGCTTCATACAGTCAAACCAGTCCATGCACTATTGGTGATATATTCTTGAATTCAGTTTCACCTTCTCATGAGTTTTGACCTAAATCTGACATGTCCCATATCATAAACTCTGCTGTCCATAAATCAGAATAACACCAGTGTTTGGGCTTTAAGCTGGAGCTCCTGTTTCTTCCAGACTCTGAGAAGCTTCTGCCAAATGGCTCCCCTTCATGGTTACTTCTGGCACCCGCACTAGCGTATTGATTTGGATATTTCATTTTCCCCCTCGCTTTATGACTCAACTTTAGTACCTAATTGGGCTTTTTCTTAGTGACCACAGTGAAAATATCCCCATGTTTAAACAGCTGTTAACTATGATTTGACATCTCGGAAGTTCAGTCAACACACCAGGGATGGAGAAGAAGAAGTAGAAAACAGGTTCGTCTCTTGGTCTTGTCTCCATTCATCTGACTGACTGAGTTTATAAGGTAGGGAATCTGAGACCCTTTTGTTGGACCTTTATTACAAACATCCAGTTTGATATGCCATGTATGTAGCTCATTTTCCCCCTGAAAATAAAAAGATGACCTCACAGACCTCCTTGCCTCAATTTACAAACTGTCAAGATTGGACTTAATTTCATTGTTTAACACAAGCACACCATATTTCACAAGAGGCTGCTTGCATTCAGGAAAATAATCGCAATTCCTATTCATTAATACCTCAAGTTGGCCCTTGTTTCTGAAATTGAGCCAGAAATGAAAACCATATGTGTACTAACACATATCACAGATCTGTCACTCTGTTGTGAAGCCCGTCTTTTCGTTTGAATGCCAGCAATGGAGCTGCTGGTCGGCTACCTGGCAGCCTTCACTCCGATTTGTCGCCACAGGTGGGTGACCAATGGTGTTGAATTTCAAGAGCAGATAAAGATGGATTGATGGTCAACTGTGCTTGGAGGGTCATCGCGAGGGCAAACATAAGAGTAATTGACATTATTGAGCCCAGTAGTGCTATAGAAGGGCCATGCATACTCCGTCTATGACACTGCGAGCCGTGCGCGGTACTCTGTGGATTTGCTCTTCCGCTCTTAAACGTTATCTGATCCTTTGGTGGGGAGAGGCGTGGGCTCAGTATCCTTTTCAGCCTGGCCCGGAATAGACGGCGTGAAACGGAGGCCGGTTCTGCGGCACAGAGCCAGAGCCGGACCCGGCCAAAGGCAGTTCAGACTGTCTGAAGGAGAGACCCTAAAACCCACTGTGTCTGGCTCCAACTGGGACTCAGACGCCACTGTCGTTTCCCTTCATCTGGGTCCGTCATCTGTAACAATCACCTGGGCTGAAAGGATGCAGAGGATGGGGCTTGATTAAGAGATTGAGAAGGGATTTATACTTTGTCTGATCACTTGAAACATCAATGTTATTCCTAGTGCTGGCAGTTTTATTACTGGAGAAGTAATTTCTCCTCAGATATTGAATTCCAGAGATGCTGGAAAGGGCAGCGCTTAACACTTGATTTAAAGACCGAAAAGACTTTGATTATTTGAAATGTCAACATTATCTCTAGTCTTTGCATTTCTTTGGTTAAGTAGTCATTTCTATTCAGATATGTCCAGTGAGTTCCAGAGGATGGAAAAGGCCATCCCTAGCATGATTTAAAGCGTGAGAGGAGGCTTCTTTTGAACATCAATGCTATTTCTGTTGTATTTTATTATTTAAATGGGGATTTCATCTCAAAATATTGTCTAGCGAGCTCCAGAGAGGTGATAAAGTTGATCTGTGACGAGGATCTTCTCAATGGAGCAAAGGCCTGGATCTGGCCATTGTCTGCACAGTGAGAAGTGCTTTGACGACCACAGTGACTTATCAGAGACGTGCAAGACGGTGACAGTTTTACCGGAATAGTCGTATCTGAGAGCACTCAGAGGGGAGCCAATGAGGGGAGGTGGCCACGGACAAGCATCTGCCTCCCATTTAGCACACAGTCTTCAACTGGACCACCTTGGGTGTGATACTCCATTTAAAAGCCCACCCGAGGCCTACAGACCAGGGCTTGTTTCAGCGCAGCCCTCACGTCACTCTTAAGGTGGCCAGATAGATTGCCTTCTATATGAATTGTATTTCGTTTAGTCAAACATCAGGTGTTAGATTTCCATAAAGGTTTACGACCATAGTAAATTTCTGTAATTGTTGAGATTTCTTTTCTCCCTTTTAATTTTTTTTTTGACTCTGGTAAATTTATTGTTCGTATTGTTCGCTTTTTTTTCCCCAGCCAGATGAGAGCAGAGGAGGGATGTGAGCTTGAGAGAGCAGAGTTTAGACACTCCTTCACCTTTAGCTGACCTACCCTGTGTCGGGTGAAGTGCTGCTGACAACAGTCCTGTCTGTCTTCAATTATTTAAGGCTTTTAAACCAACAACCATCTCATCCATCATTCCGCATTCAGACTTGTGGCTAATGCCTGAGAATAATGTTTAAAGGAAGGATTATTTTAGGCCATGCATATTTTAAATCGGTGATATTTACCGCATGTGCCCTGACACACGATGCATCATTTAATAGGAGGAAAAGAGTTCAATTGAATTGATTAGGTTGGATTGCACTGAGGGATTTAGGAAACTGAAAATGGACAGTAATTGCAGTGCAAAGTAATGCAATGAACTAATGAGGGGTTATCATTTTGAAGGGAGTTCTGTCATTAGGCAGTTAAGTCCACTTAAATGGGAGATTAGCAGTGATACTCGTGCTCATTACTCCAAGAGCTTCACATGTGGGTCCAGCCGTCATTATGGCCTTATATTAGCTCTTCTTTTCCCCTTGTCCAAATAGATGACACAAATTTGACAACTGGTTCATGTAACCCAGCAACCTTAAGGCATGAGCGATCATCTCTGACAGAGCCACTTTTGTCATG
Source organism: Clupeocharax schoutedeni (assembly GCA_037974565.1). Classification (NCBI taxonomy): domain Eukaryota; kingdom Metazoa; phylum Chordata; class Actinopteri; order Characiformes; family Alestidae; genus Clupeocharax; species Clupeocharax schoutedeni. Next base: position 6,318,970 of record JBBPDH010000136.1, read on the forward strand.
GCGTGGTGAAACAGGCTCTTTCTGAGCCAGCCCTGTAATTACAGGCAGTTTGAAATTAAGCTGTTAGTTCATTCCACTTTGGCTAATGTGCAACAGATGATCAGCCCGGGCCTAGAAAATGTGCTCCAGTGAAGCTAACAGACTACGCCATCCTTCCAGACCTGCCTAGCCACTCACCGGGGAGGAGGCAAAACGTGGGTGAGCAAATCCTCTCAGAGCTCCCATTACCTTATTTTCTTACCGCCAAGACTGCTGGGGTCCAACAAATACATGGTTCATTTTCGGTGATCCACGGCCGACCCCTGAGGCCGTAACCCATGATTGACACGCCGCTGCCTCAGCCTGTGCCAAAGCTGGGCCAGTGTCCAAGGACGAGCACAGGAGCAAAACAAACAAACAGAGCAGGGACGTCGTAAACCTGCTTCCTGTCCTGCAGGCCCTCCGTATAGTACATTGAGAATCACGTCCCTGCAAGGCATGAAGAGAGCACTTAAACCTGGGGGAGTTAATCCAGAATGCAGGTCTGTTTTCTGAAAGGCAGAACCACTCAGATCAACAAGTAAGCAAGCATTCGCGTAAGAGAGAATTGAGAGCAAGGGATATATTTTTAAAGAAATCTACTTTACCCAACTTTCTTCTTAGCCTGAAATTTTATTGGACACCAGACAGATGCTTCAGTTTTGCAAAACATGCCAAAAAAAGAGTTTAAGAAACCATATACAATCTGTTTGAGATTATTGAGCAGTTTGAGGTAAGTGCATGATGATTTAGATTCGCCATTTGCACAGTTCTATTACATAATGGTGGGGCATAAACTTCCATTAAGCCTCATGCCCCAGTCTAAAAATCTTTAAAGTTTGGATGCCAAGCGTGTCTTGACTGATTGACTGGATTTCTTAAGGCAAGAGTAAATTGATATTTGGTAAGTAGAAAAATAGTACAAAAGTATATATTCACAAAACTACACCATAAAAGCTGATGTCGGCAGTAGAGTGATGTAGTATGCCTCAGTGAAATAGAGGGATTTCAGGTGGTGTGATCCACTTAGAGGCTAGCTTAAGAATCACATTGCCCCCCCACTCCATCGTCCCTAAACCCCAACCATCCCCTTCCCCCAGCTTCCTGTCAGGATTGCACTTTCTGAACAGCGTCCAGGTAAGGATTTAGGGGCTCAGATTTATGACTGAAGGGGGACCCCACAGCTGGGGTGGGGATTAGCCCAGAGCCAGAGCAGGAAGGTTTTGGGGGGAATAAATCAGGAGGGCTCGTATCAAATGAAAAAGACGGGAGAAGGAGAACAGAGGGATGGGGAGAAAGCTGATAATCGCAAAGAGAGAGGTAAAAGAGAGAAAAGTGAGAGACGTGGCCAACCAAGCCAACAAAGCTTAGCTTTTCTGTGGGAGGTACTATTTACATTACCCCACAGTGTAAACCATAATTGCAACCAAACATGCATCTGCTCCAAAACAGAAGAGATGCAATTTATCATTATTATTCTCAGGCCTACCCCTTACCCGCACTTATTTTTCTCCCCTCTTTATTTTCCGTTCTCCCACTGTTTTCTTTCTACTGCATAGTCCCCTATCATCCCCCTATTTAATAGATTTGTCATTTTAGTATTTCCACCAACCAAGTTATTAGACAAAAAACAAAATTATGTGCTCAAAGTTGTATCATTGTCAGAAAGCTCTAAAAATGGACAAGCTCTCATTCTGTTCATTGTGCGTCGTTATAACGATCTGTCCTCAAATAGTCAAGGTCATGGTCTGCTTCTTCAGCCACACCTAGAGCTGCGGTTTCGGCTGTGTGCACACGCGCAGAGCTTGCGACCGACATGCTAAGCCTGACTGGTCCTTGTGAAAAAAAAAACAAGTATAATAAAGTGAAGCGGCATGAGCAGAAGAAATGGGGACTCTACAGCAGCTTGGCTAGGACTGATCATCTGCCTGCTCCCGCTCTCGCTCCCCACATCCTGTTTTCACTGAGATGCCGTTTGTCAATTTCCAGAAGAATCTGTGCTGAAACAGGGCCATGTGCCCAGACAGTGGGCACGGAGGCATTTTTATCACCCGTTGGCCAGTGCCCCAGCACATCCTTAACAAACCCACACTGTAGCCATCAAGAGCTCGGCACTCAAGGTACGACCCAAATTGGGTTATTAATCTGCAGAATATCCTTAAATGTGCTTCCATTCGTGCTCCGGCAAATTCTGTAATGTAGTCAGGCCTAGTGTGTGGAAATCAGGGAGTATGTTTCTCTGTCAGAATGTCGTCAGTCCAGTGAAGGCGCAAGGCATGCCTCAAACATGTGATATGGATCAAAAACAGTATACAGGGCCTTGACAAAGCATTCCCTTGAAAGTTACCACCATTTATTTTGTTTACAAATGATACTAGCACATATTCTTCCAATAAGTTTTAGGATTGTGAACTGTGCTTTGACACAACAAGTCTTGCAGGGTAAATATGTACCAGCTGTGCTCACTGTTTATGCATACAGGTGATACTCAGGTCAAGACAAGGACATTCTGTGCTCTGTTTCTAAGCCAATCCCGTCTGGAAAAAGTCTGGATAAAGACCCCTAGGGGCTGCTGGGTGTTGATGCTCTGAGGCCCCTCAACTCCCACAGGAGACACCTTCAACATACATGCACACACACACACACACACATACACAGACACATCGAAAAAAAAATGTCCCAAAAAAGTTATTACGTTGTTGATTTTTCAAAGCATTACATATGAGTCGAAACTGAAGTAAAATATCTCATTATTGGATCATGAAGTCAAGTTGACCCTTTTGAAGGGACAGTGTATTGTAATGCCACCTAACTGAGGAGTGCAAAATCACAGCTTTCCTCGGATTCCTCAGCTAATATCACATTATATAGAGAAAATTATGTATATATATATATTTAACAGGCACAATAAGAACACTTTCACTCTTGACAGGCACGTTTACACTTGTGAAGAGGACCTGAATTAATTAAGTAAAACAATACCATCTAAAAATCTAAACTATATTGCCATGACAGGTTATGGACTTTTATCTTACTTTTGATGATTGCATGGAGGTACACATTTGCTTTAACCTTTTGATATAGTCTATTTAAGATAATACAAGATGCCATAAGTGTACTGTTATGGCAGAAACTGAATAGAATAAAGGTAAGAGCAGCAATAGATTAAAAGCTACACAACACAACAAGACAAAATAAAAAGTACAAATTAATTTTTAAAAATGTAAATATAGATGTTTGTATGTATATGTCCATATTGGAAATATATATACACACACACACACACATACACACCT
>JBBPDH010000136.1:6344287-6354802 GCA_037974565.1 Clupeocharax schoutedeni
TGGGACGGTACCTTGCTCAGGGTACCTCAGTGGTGCCTAGCGGTCTTGGGAATCAAACCCGGACTTTCTGGTCGCAGCGAGAGTGCCCCAACCACTAGGTTAGGCTACTATGCCCTATAGTCATAGTTCATAGATTTGTTTCCTTTTTTGGACTACTTTTTTCTGAATTAGCCGTTTTGTGGCACTGGGAACGCCTTATTCTTGCATTTCAAGTTGCACTAAAGCACAGTGTAACCACCAAGTGCTCAACAGACACACAGTTCGAGTTTACGTGTTTAACCGCAGCTTAAGCACCGGCATTGCAGATATATATGTTTTCATATTTCCTTTCAAATAACAGACCTTAAGATGGCTTGTTAAATGTGCATGCTTGTGGCAAGCTGGACATTGTGTGTTCCGGTCACTGCCGCGACGGAGGCATTAATAGAATGGGTTACCTGTTAAAATGTGCTGTTTTTGCTCTGATCAATACAGCAAGGCACTTTCATACCTGCTTGGTTTATAAACAGACAAAAACACGCTGGGGGAGGGGAGAAGGCCTGGTGTGGAGGGTGGAGTGTAATAACACTGAAAACCATAATCACTTTTTAAGTAGTGAGCACTGCACTGACGGATATAGCAAAGCAGTGACGGCCCCTGAGAGCATGGCCCAGAGGTCCTTCTGGCACACATAGCTGTGGTCTCCTGCGTAAATCTCCCTGGCATGGCTGTCCAGTCACACAGTGTGGACGCCTCTGTGGCTGTATGTCTATGAATCGTGGGGTTGTGTATGAATGGGGGTCTCCAAAATTTCAGTACATTAAGAGTAAATCAGATTTGGAGGCTGTACACTTTTTATCCTTGTACTTCAAGGTAAGAAAATACCAGAGAAGCAAGATTAACAACCAAAATGGTCGTTTTTAGTGTTGTTACATTAAGCACATTAGCCTCCATCTCTGATTTACGTTTACTTTACAAACATTTTTAAACCACACCCACTCAAATACCACCCCAGTGCCTATAGACTATACAGACAAAAGTATAAGGACACAGCTCTTAAGCTAGCTGAAACGTTTTGTACAACGCCAACTTTGTGGACACACTTTTTTATTCCAGTGTGATTGTGCCCCACAGCACAAAGCAAGGTCCACAAACACACGGTGGGACAAATTTAGTGTTGAAATCTCGACTGGCCCACATAAAGCCTGACTTCAACCCCATCCAACACCTTTGGGATTAACTGAAACGGAGATTGTGAGCCAGACCTTCTCATCCAACATCAGTGCCTGAAGCTCATAAGTACTCTACAGAATTAATGGGCACAAGTTCCCCCCCAAAAAACTTCATCCAAGAAGAGTGCATGCTGTTATAGCTGCAAAGGCCTGGTCAACTCTATATTAAAGTCTATGTATTTAAATACAATGTAATTAAAGTCCCTGTTGGTTTAATGCTCAGACGTCCCAATACTTTTGTCCCATACAGGTGTCCACACTGTGTGATCGGAAAGATAAAAAAAATAAACAAATTGGAAAAAAATTGGGGAAACCCCCCCAAAAACATTCATATTTAACATCACACTCTTAATTTAACGATACTCAAAATAAAAAAGCAATACAAAGTGCATGACCACCAATATTTCGTCATCCCAGACTGCTTTTCTGCCTGAGCCCGGCGAGTGAATGGCTGAATGGCGGTGGCGTGTTTTATTGAGCTGCACGGTCCACAGGGCTAAGCGCTTCCTGTGTGTGCCGCTGAAGGAGGCTCGGCCTCAGAGCTGCCTGCTGGTGAACCCTCGCATCTCCTGTGTCCGCCCCACTAATTTGTAGTTGTGCGTGTAGAGTTTTCGTTTTTTTCCCCTTCTTTTTTGATGAATGCTCCTATATTCAGCAGGGCAGCAACACAAGCCCAGCAAGTGCACTTTAGAATCCAGCCATCGAGCCATTCCTCGAGTACCCCTGTCCGACACGAGTTACTCTCACACTTGTCTGACTGTGAGTGGGGAAATGTGTCGTATAGGCTCCTCCAGTGAATAATGTAAAGGATGGTTTCATCCTGTCCTCTTGACCAACAGAACAGGGGTTAAAGTGCTGCTCCTCATCCCTCTGCGGCCACATCGTTAGAGTGGAATGCAGGACTGGTTAAAAAAAGGAGCTCTCTCATTCTGGCTCCGCTCTGAAGGTTGTGAACACGCACCACCATACAACAAGTCTGTTGGCCAGCGTGACGGCCTGAAACAAGAACCCGAAGGCTGTAAAACTTCAGAGGGAAAAGGCTTGTGGGGGGGAGGGGTTTTTGTGAAAAAAAAAAAAAAAGAAAACAGAAAAGAAAATGTTGTGAAGTATCACCCAAGCAACAAACTGCTGAAGTTTCCTGAAACAAGTTTCTCCTGTTTATAACAAATTTGTCTTGAGGTTTTTACTGCCGCTGGTGTAAGATCTTCAGAATTTTTTCGGTTTGAACGCCTTCTCAAGCCTGGGAGCAAGCAGTCGCAGTTAAACAGACTCGATTGTATAAAGTCAATTAAAATACATACACAACAGAAAAACTAATTAGGGGCTGTGCGAGGGGGCACAGGCGTGGGGTGAGAGGGGTTATAATGCCTGGGAGGTTGTCAACTGCCTTTTTTTTTTACTGTGGGAAAGACGTTTTATTACTGGTTTAATATATTTTACAGCAAGACAAAAGAGCGGCCCCGACTGTAGTGGCTTTGCATATGGGTTTTATAGAGTCCTTTGTTATGGACGGCTTAACAGATATTGCCGCTAAATTGCTGCCAGCCTCTCTTCCCGCCACCCCTAATCTCTCTCCATCTATCCCTTCATCATATCTGTACTTATTTTCATAGCCTCAGCTCTATCTTCAGTCAAGAAATTGTGTTTGAATGTATTTCTGGTGTCTTATTTACCAGAAGGTGTCCAGACAAGCTGAGACTGGAACTGAGAGATGACCAAGTTAACCAGCACCATTTTGTTTCTAATAGACAAGATTATATTGTTACCTAGGCCACCTCAGTCAAATCACCCTAGCAAATGCGACCACATTTTCATACTGTAGGGATATCATTTGGTTTCTGTGGCTTTGGCCCCACCACTCCCTTCTCTGGAGCGGAGAGCAACCGGCTTGGTCTCGGTGTTATTAAAACGATCCCCTTTCTACCGCGATTCTTTCATATATTTTATGTCCTCAAGGCTAATGGCAATCAGATGGTCAATCCTACTGAGAAAATACTCAATTACAGCATGCATTTCTATATCTAAAGAAAGCCCAAAACCTGGCGGATGGTAACAATCCCCAGACCCGGCTCCTGGGCTGGGAACAGAACAGTTTATGAAGGAAGTCCCTTCATAATCACTTTAAAAAATTCTCACGGCAGTATTTGGTCGAGGTAGGCCTTCTGGAAAAAGTGATTAGGGATCAGTCGCTTTACTCAAACAATTAAGGGTCCAAAGAGGTAAAGCAGGTGAGTTTAAAAGGGAACCTTAATTTAATTTAACTTGACAATTTGACCATTTTCAACCCAATGAGTTGCACTCATAACTAATTCTGTTTGTCACTGGTTTGACTCAGCATGGGCAAAAAATGAAGGGCCAGCAGCATGAATGAAGTCTCTTTCCCTGTCTGATTTCCCAGAGCGGACGACAATAAAAGCCTTGCTGCCAAAAGCCATAAAAAATCTGAGGGGGAAAAAAAAAAAAAAAGAAAATCCAGTCTCGACAAAAGAGGAGAAAGGGGAGACGACTCATGAGCTAGACATGATTGATTTATCTGGTCTGAGCAGCTCCAGAAAAACACGGTTCGTCTCTGTGCTCATCTTCGCTTGTCCTAGTCCCACTTATCATTCCGACTCCAACCTCTGGCATATGCAAATGGGACGCAGGGCGTTCTTGCACTAACCAAAACATCATGCCGAGGACTTTGTGGAAGATTTAGACAACGCATAAGAGCCACCTCCAGTGATGTCTTCATTTGTAATGTTTCCCACTGTTTTGGTCCTCATTCTTTCCAATCTGAATCCCAGTCAAATGAAGAGAAAAGCCAGTAATAGTTCTAAAGTGCTTTGAAAAGACTGACCTGATACCAGCCACTGTCCACTGGGGGAGACACTGATACTTCGCACAAGACTGGTGTGGGCACGGTACACCTGCGGAAGAACAGGAACGAAGTCACATGTAATACAAATAAACTGCTGGAGTTTTCTTATGACTGGAATCGAATCTGCTTGAAACGTTCCAGTTTGCCCTTCATGGATAGCGAATTGAACGGCATGGATGCAGTTAAATGACAGAGTAGACAGACTGTACTAAAATCACTCAAGTCTGGGGGGGAAAGTCTCAAACTTGACCACACAGAGACGAAGCAAGGCTGCAAGTTCCAGTTCTGAAAGGTCTTTCCTGTACATTTTCATTTCCTTCAGTCCTTCACCAAGCTACTTCTGGACATTTCCAACAGCAAGTGTGTTTTTTTCTACATACACAGAACTGCAGCTAGAATCTGATCATCATCAGGCTACACACAAACATTATTAGTTCTTAGTTCAACTTTAATATGTATGTAATATGTATGAAACACACAACTTTTTTCTCATTTTAACACACCTTTTCAGGACGTTAGAATCTGTTAACCAATTCACAGTAGATTTCAAAAAGGCTTTAGAAAGGCTGGTGCGAAGATGAAAAACACATTCACAGCCATGCCTGAGTTCAGAGAGATTATTTGAGGACAAGTGAAGCCGCTTTTCAGGGTGCGAGTCTATTACGTCTCATTAATCCGTTGCCACCCACACATTTGGAGCCCCTCTACTTGTGATCCAAAACAACGACAGACTAACGTTTGGTTAATATGTCCCTCGGTTTACAGGCGCAGGCTGTCTGAGAAACGTCAGAAAGTTTTGAAAAACAGAAATACGCCTCCTTTGATCTTTCTCTGCTCTCAAAGCAGTGCCACCCAAATACAGTAATGTATCCCCCCTCCCTCTCCTGAGTACCCACTGAAGTCTAATCTTGCCTTACTCAGACCTTCAAAGACTGCATTTAAAGACTGGCCTGCTCTGATCCAAGAGCTGTTTTTGGAAGCAGAAACAACACAAGCAGAGGAGGAATCTGACTGTGGATCAGGCAGCTGTTCACTTACCAGAGACTGGGTGGTGGGGAACGGCTGCAGGTCTTTGGGCTTGGGCAGCTTAGGAATCAAGTCCTCTGGGTTCACGTTAACCTTGGGGAGGAGAGGTTAGACATATTGCTGTTAGACAACATGAAGACTGTGCCTGAAACCGAAGGCAGCCGTCTCAGTGCCTTGCTGCCCATAATGTCTCATAAGCAGTGCCTCAGAAGGCAGTACTGTGATAAAGGCAACGGCAAATCTAACTGATTTTGGACATTTTCATTCAGACATGACTTCAGAATTTGATTCGGACAGACGTGCCTTCTTGCCTCAGAATACTGTGTGACCAGGCAGCGTTTGTTACTTTCCCAGCACATTTTAAGGTAAGTAAGGCCTCGTCCACAAAGACGCTCGAAATGAAACACCATAGGCATTTTTGTGGCGTTTGGTAGCGACGCTTGATCGACGTCAGCAAGAAGTTTGACTGGCGTTAGTCTGATGCTGTTTAACACCAGCCTGACGCCCGATCTGTAGTTTGGTGTATTTACCTGTGGGGGCAGTAATTACTCTATCCAGAGTGTTCACACGTGTGTCCTCTTGGTTTATAGTTCTGCACTGAAAACATGGATCCCCATTCTTTCTTAAAACTCACCGTTTACATTCTTGTTTTAAAAATCCTCCTGATACGGTGCCGTAAGCAGGAGAGGACCTCCAGAACGTCAACCGAAAGCCATGTAAACGCCATAGCAACGTTTTCCTCGCGTTCGTCTGGATTTTGACGCCAAGAAAACGTTGCATGCAGCGTTTCTTTGATGCCATCTGAACGCGCAGCTTGCAGAACGCCGGTGCTGAACGCCCGTGTAGACGCTCTGATTTGCTGCAATGAGCAGAAAAACGGGCGGCATTTAAAAGCTGTTCACCTGGCGTCACGAACATCAGAAAAACGACTGGTTCAGACGTCCGTGTAAACGAGGCCTAAATATACGGACATATTAATGTCTGTATGTGTCAGTATACTGACATTGTGTCAGCAAATATACTTACAGATAATAACATGCCAGTCTGCTAACATATACGGATGTACACCATTTCAATCTAGTTATTCCAGATGTGGACAAAAATATTGGGACGTACTTCTATCTGTTGGGCAGTTTAAATGCTTCTGCATACCAAGACATCATGCTTCTCCCTTCATTGACACAGTTTGGGGAAGAACCTTTTCTGTTCCAGTCCGACTGAAGCAAGCTCCAAAAAGACATGGCTGGACTAGTTCAGTGTGGAAGAACTTGATTGGTCCACACAGAGCCCTGACCTCAACCCAATCCAACACCTTTAGGATGAACTGGAATGGAGATTGCGAGCCAGGCCTTCTCATCCAGCATCAGTGCTTGAACTCGTAACTGCTCTACAGATTGGATGGGCACAAATCCTACCAAACTCTTCTTGTGGAACGCAATGTCCCTGTCGGTATAACGGTCAGGCATTCCAATACTTCCAATACCCATTTAGTGCATCAATGTCAGTAAATATACTGATATTAATTATATACATTTTTACTAATGAAGGGTTTACAACATCTCAAAAGTCTTCACACAGAAAGATTTGAAAAACACTGAATACTTTAAACAGCACAGTTTGAACCAATAACATGGGTCTCCACTACAATTTATAAGTAAATTAAACATCTGTCAGGCTAGACAAATATGTTTTTAACGTAAATAAGTATTCACAGAGCTCACGTTCCTAATTTTCCCTATATCACAATTCACTTACACATGGCTGCTGGGTTAGTTGTTGATCTTTATACCACACCAAATCATTTACTACAACAAGCAATGTTCCACATAACATTACACTCTGATATTTCAGTGGTAGTTACTTAAGGAAAGGAACAGTTTGGCAAAAGAACAATTTCCTCTTACTCCCAATGTGGTTCATCAAACAAGACATATTTGTGGTCTAAATTTTGCTTCAGCACCGAAGCGTTGAGGCTGATGCAGCCAACAAATTCAACAAAAGTCAATAATTGCTCAAATCGATCCCCTAAAAATACTTTACTTTAAAATCCAGCCCATCATACATGTGAAGAAATGTCCACTGAATGACCACCCCAAGACTGGTATTCACAAAGCAGTAATAAGGAGGACTGATCTTGGTACAGCTTGATCTTGCCGATTGCGTTCTTGTGAAAACGGACCTCATTGTCTAAAGTGTTCAGCTTCATGAGGTAGTAAGTAAGGCATACTGTGTCCTAAACCACATCCACGAGTCTGCTCCACATTACTGAAGAGCCTGATGCGCTTTGTTTTGAGGAAGTATTCATGGAAAAGATCTGGGTGACTACTGACTTAAAGGTGTTGTGTTAGTAATAACAGTTTTGCAGCTCCAATGCTAAAGAAGCAAAATTTGAACTCCAAACACATCTAGGCTATATCTGGGATGAGTAGAAAATTGTTTAATTTGTAAAAACTTAATATGCTTTAAATGATAGTGATTTCAAAGCAACTAGCTATTAGCTATTGATGAAACTTACTCTCATTTTGCGCTGCCGAGGGCACAGGTAGAGGTCAAGGCAGCGCTCAAATCTCTCATGGATAAAGCGAGAGAAGGCTGGCACTGTACGTAAACACGAGTGCTTCTTGGGGAGGAAGCTCAGCTTCCGGTCCTCTGGGTCTTGCTGTTCCCATGCCAGTCTCTGAGAGCAGGAATCAAAAACATTTGGGTAAAATAACATTTTGCCGCCATGAATTCTAGTGCCACTAAATCAATTAAAAAGCTCTGTGTGCTTATCCCCCCCAACAAACAAGGCAAAAAAGAAATCCATGAAAAATAGTCTGTAGTGACTCTATAACTATAGCTGCTTTAATTAGGCTGAAAATAAAGGGCAAGTTCTGGTCAGGATGCACCTGTTCTAAGTGCTTTCACTTAGCATGCAAACTACAATCAAATCCCCTACAGGCAAATTCTGGAAGCCTCATAGAGGTGGCTCAGGGAGTTGTGTCCCTGTGCAAAATGCCAACACTGAGCTGTGAACAAAGCAAAACAGAAAATAAAACGGTCACGACCTCTTCCTCAGTGAGCAGATACTCTGGAGGGGGATTGTAGGATTCCTCATGACCTGGCAACCTCATCTTTGGGGCAGGGATGTGCATTTTGTGGCGTCCCAGGATGGCATTGGGGTCCTCCTTCGCCCACAGGTCATAGTATTGGGGTCCGGTCTCCTTAGGTCTGCGTGGCTTAATCCAACCCATCTTTATGGCATGAACCAACTTCCCAACCTAGAGGCACAAGAAAAAAGAAAAAACAGCAGATAGTCCCATATTAGTCCAGGATGACTGCACTTTGTTTGGAGACCATTACGCACAACTCCTACGATGACCCAAATCACCCATGACCAATTTACAGGTCTGGGGAAGCCTGAGTGGCTAAACCACTGCACTTAAGGAAAAAAAAGTGGGGAAACTCTTTTTAAAAATATTTTTACTGAAAAGTTTGTGAGTCTAATTTCTTTCAGCTTCCAATTTCAGAAGCCCATTACTGCAGAGTTTCAGAACCCGTTCCACACACACACAGACAGAAAAAAAAAAAAAGTGTGTGGGAATCATTATGGCTAATGCCATACAGATGCGAGCAGTTAAGAGTCCAGCCGGTCGAAATATGACTCTTCTCATCCAACCTCAGCTGTATTAAACGCAGTAAACAGAAATATTGATTTACTTCGTGAGCTGGGAGATGGACACAAAGAGACATAAAAGAATAGTGAGGAGGGGCTCTTGCCTTCTCTTTCTCAATGAGAGACGGAATGAAGCTGCGTTTGTCTTCAGGCCTGTTAGTCACCGGGTGGATCATCACTTCGTTGGAGAAGAAATCGATCGCAGGCTGAGAAACGGGAGCAAAGAAAGATCAGTTAATCAGAACACCAACAACAATAACACTAACACACTACGTCTCATGAGACAAATATCAGGGTGTTGCCAGACAGTTACTGTGGTAATTGAAGTGGTTGCTAGGGTGCTGCTTTGAATTCTTTGCAGGTTTATAGAGACTAATACGATATGCTTGATTTTTGTCAAGGTGTAACTGGGGGGATGACACCAATATGTCACAATGACACTTCAGACATACTGTACTTACTGTAATCAATGTACACCAAAGATAAACATTCATTGTATTAGAAACAGCTGTGAGAAAAAGCATAAACAAGAACATCTGGTCCATCAACACACACACACACACACACACACACACACACACACACACACACACACACACACACACACACACACACACACACAGTGTCACAACAAGTCCCAGATGACAGGTGGCTTTTTCAGACTCTCCACATAATTGTATTTGAAATGTGTCTGAGGTCGAGTTTCACCATACTGATTACACGCAACCTCGTGTAAAGTGTTCTCTGAGAAGAAGCCAACAGACAATTAGCGCATATGCAAATAAAGCATGCACTCCTAGCCCACTAATGGCCATGACAGCATTCGGGCATTATTAGATGTGCACGGGACAGACATGGTTGCATAGTTTCCGCAGCCAAATAAGACTAATTGCAGGAGTGTTAACATATGGTGCCCTGAGCTCACTGCTAGAGATGAACACAGATTAGAGTGAGTTTGGGTTGTGCGGCTGCATAAATGGAAGGGGTAATTCAGGGAGATTTGTTTTTCTCGTGTTGTGTACTGCAGTTGTCATCAAGAAGCTCGCCATGGAAAAAAACACACAAAAAACCATAAATAGAGAATGCAGAGTCTGAGATAGTGAGACTCTATAAAATGCGGTTTGTTACCTCGTATTCGTTGAAGTTGACGTCACCAAATTTGCCCTGCTGCAAGCGCTGAACCAGATCCACCTGCTCGTCTGACAGACGGACGTCTGTGCCAGTCATCTTGTCGTGGACGGTGCGCCTAGCAGAAAGAGAGAAGTTAAAATGATCTGTGTGTCTAGGAAAACTGAAAAACATATGTAGGTTTTGCTTTATTGGCTGGGATACAGTCTCTTCTCACCAGTAATCAGGATTCTCCATCTTATCAAGGAACTCATCCAACTCATCCTTGTTCCTGATGGGTTTGAAGATTTTCTTGCCATCTAGGTCATAGCCGATGTGGGGATAATCTTTGTACCATTCCATTGGAATGTTGCCCACTGTGTTGCGAATGTCCTGTGAGCACACAGCCAGACAACGAGAGAGAGAGAGAGAGAGACAGACAGACAGAGACACAGTGAGAGACAGACACAGAGAGAGAGAGACAGAGAGAGAGAGAGAGAGAGAGAGACAGACACAGAGAGAGAGAGAGAGAGACAGACACAGAGAGAGAGAGACAGAGAGAGAGAGAGAGAGAGAGAGAGACAGACACAGAGAGAGAGAGAGAGAGAGAGAGAGAGAGAGAGAGAGAGAGAGAGAGAGAGAGAGAGAGAGAGAGA
>JBBPDH010000136.1:6372353-6393719 GCA_037974565.1 Clupeocharax schoutedeni
CAGTGTTTTATACTTTTCTCATTAAATAAGATGGGATTCAGCTGATCACTGATCAGTCCCTCATAAAGCAGAACCAGATGTTTGTTTAGGAGACGCTGATTTTAAAAATATTTCTTTTTACAGAGCTGTATATCTTCAGAAAACGGATTTCAAAACATTGTCAAATGACTTACTTGTACCTTATTCAACTTTACACTTTCCCATCACCAGAGCAATGTTTAAAAGAATCTCAGGTCACCCAACATCCACTAATGTCATTTATTGCCAGTGAGAGGTATCAGCACCACCACACCTTCTCTAAATGTATTATTTGGGAAAATTATTTTCCAGTGAGCTTGGGCCCACAGGACATGGCACTTTGGGTTCTGCTTTACATCTTCATGAAGTGCTGTCATCTTCAGATTATTCCTAACTGTGATCAATACATAATTAAACCAAACAACTTAATTTTACCCCTTAAAATTAGCTTTATTCTGACCCTTAATCAAGGAAATAAAGGAAATTTAAGGGAAAAGTGCACAGACTGAGGCTGAATTTAGCCCTTACTTTTTCAAATTTGCCCCATAAATAATAGAACACCCTGAATTAATACCTTAAATATAAGATTAAGGGGTTTAAACCTCATGCCTTACATCTCATTTGAAATAAAAAATAATAATAAATAAATAAAATAATTTAAAAAAAAATTCTTTTTAAATCATTTTTGAAGATAAAATTAATGGACCCCTGGGACAAATTAACAGCTACACAATTCAAACAAAGGGGTTTATTTTCAGAGTAAATTACATTGCATTTTATTGTGGTAACACACATGGGTGTTCCTTTAATGAAACTGTGAAAGGGGGAACCTCGATAGGGGTGGGTGGGCATAATAAAAAATTTCTGTTGACCCTGGATGGGTGGTGGTGGCCTGACCAAAGGATTTCTTTGATCATATTTTGTAGACGGGGCACTCCCTTTTGTATGGTCCTGTTTTTATATAGTAAAACAGTGGGTCTTATCCTGTCATACATACCATAGCATACTGTGACATACTTGTGTTTTGACTAGACATGAAAAATTCCCCGCATCACCGTTTCCAAGCGTTTGGAATAGTTGGGGCAAGTTGCCAGATCATAGCTTAAAACTGGTCTGGTGTTAGGATTAAACTCTCTGAGTTACAGTACTGCTGGTTTGGCTGAAACCTTTAGGCTGTTTGAACAGGGCTGGAGCGGATAGACTTGCTACCAAACCCCAAACCTCTTAATTTACCCTTTAAAATCACATCCATCCAGGAAATAATGGAAAATAAAGGAATTAAGAGGCAAAACTACTGAATTTTCCACTTACTGCCAACTCAAATAAAAGGGTTTGGTACTTTTTCAGGGTAGAATTAAGGGCGGGTTAAGGACCCTTACAATAACAGGTAATGAGTTTGGAGCACATCACTGCCCACTTCTTGTGGTTGTAAATACAAATTTGAGTCTATCGACCTAATGGAAATGGCAGGGAAAGGAGAGAGAGAGACAGAGAGAGTGTGTGAGAGAGAGAGAGAGACAGAGAGAGAGAGAGAGAGAGACAGAGAGAGAGAGAGAGGGAGAGACAGAGTGTGTGTGAGAGAGAGAGAGAGAGACAGAGAGAGAGACTCCACCTCCACCAGTGCTGATGGACATGGAAGGTTTTGGGGAGCTCTTGAGCCTTTTGGGAAATGAGCTACCCCGTCTAGCTGACCCATCTGACTTCAGCTCACATCGCTCATTAATGAGGATATGGTTCAGGACAGACTAAACAGAACGCCGGCATTTACAGGGATTTACTGCACCCTCAGAACTTCTGAGCTTTTTATCATCTCCATCTAAGTCAATCTCAAGCCATCATTTTAAAGAGATGTTACAAAACCACATCATTAAACAACCCGACTAGGCTTGACCTTACATGTAAAAAATTTGAATCTTGAGGGAAAACTGAGGGAAAAAATGGCTATTCACCATTTATACCTTAATATTTTCCAGAAATTGAGAGCATGCTGACATCACGACTTGACCCCAAATTGCATGAAAAGATTGTCTGCAAATGAAGTTTGACATAAGATTTTGCTTTATACCGCACTTCTTGGTTTGGGCTATTGGTGTTCGGCTTCAAACAAATGTTCACTTTGGACATTCAACATATTCTAAGATTTAGAATGAAATATCACCCTGTATTACAAAGTTGCCATTACAATGCTAAAGCTATGCCATTTAAATGTAAAAAGTCTCTATCTCTATACATACATACCGACACACTTCCACTGTAAGTGTTTCCTTCTCCTGAAAAAACACTCTGGATTTATGTGATGATAAGTAATGGGTAAGCAAATATTTTGCAACTTTTTAGGACAAGCACCTTCCTTTCTTCTGCAAAGTTGATAAAGTTAGTAAAGTGAGGTCAAATGACTCATCTTCAAGGGAAAAATGTGTCTCTATCCAAGTCACTGAACATATATTTTGCGGTAAACCTAACAAAGTCTTCAAAATACTTAAATGATTACATGTTAAGACACGGATGAGTTAGAGAGTAACAGGTGTTCAGTTCTGACTTATGGTCCATGAGGACAGGGTTTCGCTTCCTTTCGCGAAAAAGCATGACTAAACCGCAACATTTTGAGACGTATGGATGGGAGACTCGTGTGTCATCATGGAAAATATTCCTCAGAAGAAAAAATGTATGTATATTTCTTAAAGGACAGATATTCATAACTAAAAAGAAAAAGAAATACAAAGTTGTGATGGATACTGTGAATTTAATACTGAAAAAAAAAATCCAGGTTAAATGAGGGAGCTAGCAGCTCCGCTGTGTTGCCTGCCTCCATGGTGCAGCCAGCTGGGATATTTGCATAAGCAGTTAAGCAGAGGGATGGAGAGAGCGAGACACAGAGAGGAGGGGTGTATTCATCCCAGACACTCCCACAGTCTATAAAGTGCTGCCATACTGAATCGCTCAGACAGAAACCACACGTGGATCTCGTCTCAGAGGGAGAGAGCTAGCTGCTGAGCCAATGAGAGGCAGACCAAAGCACCAAGCCTTGAAGAAGCAGTCGTGACTCCGAGTTCTCAGAGAGTGTCAAACCAAGTGGATGTGAAGAAGCTGAGTCCACAAAAAACTAGGGAACAGCAGACTATTACCTCAGGAACACCAAAGAGGAGCAGAGGAGGACATTTTTGAGTAGAACTCTGGACTTTAACGGCAAAGTCACACCACAGCAGAGCATAACCCATGCTCGGGAGGACTAGGAAGCGTGTAACGTAAGTCACAACCCTGCATGCATTCCCATACTGCGTGACCCATTCATGTATGACAACGGAACTCTGGTCCACATTTGAGATCGAAGTTAAAGACCACTCTAGAAGTTTCAACGCCTGTCAAAAGATGTCATTTGCGATGGTGCGACCGGCCCCAAGCCGCTACCTGTATTCCGAGATCTCCATGATGTCGGAGGATGACGAGAACGGCAGCGAGAGCTCAGGCTCTGACGACCGCTCCTTCCGTCTGGACTCTTCTAGTTATGAGCTCAAAGTGGGCAGCAGGAAGCGGAAGCCAGGCAGTGGAGGGGGCGGAGGAGTGCGGCTTGGGGTAGTGCCGCCGGTCACAGGAGATGTTCCCGTGGTGGGTGAAGGGCGGCAGCGCAATGCAGCGAACGCAAGGGAGCGGGACCGCACCAACAGCGTCAACACGGCCTTCACTGCACTCAGGACTCTGATCCCGACCGAGCCAGCCGACAGGAAGCTATCCAAGATTGAAACCCTGCGCCTCGCTTCCAGCTACATCTCGCACCTGGGCAACGTGCTGCTGGTAGGCGAGGGTTGCGGGGACGGGCAGCCATGCCATAGCGGCGGACCCTCAGCCTCTTACTACCACCATCATGGGTCGCCTGGACGAGACGCAGAGAACTCGCAGCCCAAACAGATCTGCACTTTTTGCCTCAGCAACCAGAGGAAAATGGTGAGTGGCAAACAGAACTGGTTGCATAAATACAGAATGGGACATTAATGGTAGCCTGAAGTAGACTCAAGAATGAAGTGTTGTATTTGAAATGTATTCAATTTAAATAAAAGCAGCAGTCGGACTATATTTCCACAGACATTCCTCTCAGAGTCGAATGAATGAAATTTGGTTTGACATGGTAAGAAAAAGCAAAGAATTCTTCCCTCTGAATAAGGTCATGGAGGTAAACCTATGAATGTACTGTTTAATGTTAAGCTCAAACATTAATAACTGAAAATTAGAACAAGGTTTCTGACCAACAAAATCCTAAAATGACAGATTACCAGAGCCAGAAAAAATACTCTTAAAAGATGAACACTTATGGTCATCCCCAAATCTACTCTGTCCAACAGCTGATGTAGTGCAATTATTGCTGACTAAATTCCAGCTTCCCAATATTTCACCTCCAACCCTGAGTTAGTACTCGAGCCTTTTGTCCCTTTATATCAGACACAGTATCTTAATGCTGCTACCATTCCTTCATATATTGATGTAACAAAATGTATTGGCTGCAGAGATGAACAGCAAGTAACCGATCAACAAGAGGCTGTCAGGCGGTATACAAACACATCATCTGTCTTCCCCCCGCTGGTCCTCCGAGAGGGACTGCCCTGACCTTAGCCTGTAAAACCAACACCACGGCGCATTAAAAATAAAACCGTAAATCACGCCCTGGCCATGAGGAATACAATAACACCAAACCAAAAACAGAGGGGAAAACTGTAATTTAAACTTGCGCTGCAAAGAGCCGTCAGACGTGAAATATAACATGCGCCTGAGACAATTAGAGTCAGCCATGGAGTTGGAACCTATTCTGGTTCAGTATATCACCACCACAATGTGCATTTTACCGCTCAAAAACTTGAAGCTCATCCAGAAAATCTAGTTCATTTTAAAAAAAGGAAGAAAAAAAGGAAGACGACTGAATTCAGTATTCATTGAACAGAAACCGCAAACGCCAAAAAAGGTGTAGAAGCCGAGAGCTGGTGCTGATGCAGACGCTCAGGATCCCAGCGAATTAAAATATGTGTACTTATGACAAATGGCCAAATGGGAGACATAAATATGCAAATGTAAATGTTCCGTGATCTAAATATCAGACCCAAAGCATTCTGGGAACATCTGTTCCAGTCTCTTCCGCCAAGCAGCACAGCGCCATCCTGAGCGATTTACACTCACATCCTGTGTTGTTCTAAGGTTCTTCCTCACTGCCCAATTAATAACCCTGTCAAGCAAAACACACAACCTGCTCAAGTCCTCAGCCCAGAGATAAATCTCCGTGAAGGGGCATCGTGAACAGTGAAGCAAAGAAAGAAATGAAAAGGGAGATTTTTCGAACACACTAACTGATATTTGTTGAAGACATGGACTTGCAGAAGGAATCGGGTATATCCTAAAGACCTATCCTATGTGAATGTTTCAGGAGCAATTTAAAGATGGAAATGCTGCATCCAAGACTATTCCTACAGAAAATCAGGGAAACCACAATGTTCCGATCACATGATCTTCGAGTCCCCCACAAACTACCAGACGCAGGCAAGAAATTTGTGGTCCATTAAAATGATAATTTAAGAAACCAACACACCATTCCTTGACTCAACCTAGTACAAGGATTCCCACTGGACAGCATTCATCAACAAAAATATTAAAAATTACCAAAAAAACAAAAAAAACAGCCAGTGAAAGTCTTGCATCCACAGCAGCCTTCTTACTGAAATGAGCGTTCATAAAGTCTTAAAGGTAGAATGAGGGAACTGTGTCGAGGGTTTCAGTGCGAAGGCAATATTTAAACCAGATTGAGCCCATCTTTGTAGTGAGGTTTAAGGGGCATGAAGGCTCCCTCCAAACCGCACTCGGCTCTTCACCCCTGCTTAGCGCTCATTATGCTGTGAAAAGTGCTGCTCGGCCAAGAAGTACCGTTTTATTGTTTCTAAAGAAAGAGGGAGAAAACACGCGGAAAAGAAAACACTTTGAGGTAGAATGAAACTCAAATGTTCAGTTGCTGGCAGCGTTAAAAATGTCCGCGTTTTGACACACAGGAGACCGAGTTCTTTGGGAACCACCAGCAAACCTCGAGAGTGGCAGCCTAAATGAAATACAGGCAGCCAGGCAGAGCGTCAGCTGTAACACGCAAGTCATGGGTAAAAGCTGATTTGTGATAGTGGGGGGAAATAAATTTTACCATAAAAAAAAAGTACTTCCCACTAAAAAGCCCTACATCTGGTAAAGATTTCATTCAACCAGTATCTGTGATGGGAGGGTGATTACCAAAACATATATTCTCACTCACACCGCACACGTCAACAAATTGCAACACAGCACTTCTGAACAAACTACAGTGAGCACCGCCCTCCGCAGTTTGTCCTGCCATAAGAAAAAGCAACACTTCACAAGTGACAGAACATTTTCCACTTTCTGTTTTTCGAAAGCACATCCCTGTCCTTTCCCCCGCAGAGCCACACAGGTCATTAGACGTGCGCGCTCTTCTTGCAACATGAAATATCGGTGTAATAGCTTTAGCAGGTGAGGACAGGGGCTTCAGAAGAAGATGGCAGGGGATTGCTCAACCGGATGCACAGTAGAGGTCTGACGGGTGGGGAGCGGGAGTGGGGGTGAGGCTGTGGAGAGAAAGCATGCATGGAGATCCTTCTGAGGTGGCTTCGCTGCCGTCTGTGAGTTAAAGGGTGATAATTGCTAATGGATTAAATTACATGTCCAAGATTTGTGCCTCCACAACATGCCCAATTGTTGAGATCTCGTCCTTTACTAATTCAGAGGCCTGCTAACAGAAGCAGACACCTGACAGACACACACAGAATGGAACAAACACCTTTCCCCAGTGATCTGAGTATTACATGCACCTGAAAAGGTACATAATTAGAGGTGTGGCAGTGCTTCTTGATATCCAATCCAAAGCTAAAAATATGTAAATACATGCAAAGATATTTTTCTCACTTAGACGATCATGCCTTTGGCTCTCAAGATTTTCAAACGGAGCCAAAATACACAAAGAATATTCAGCCCACACACAAGCCCAAAACAGGCAGGTGTCTGTATACAGGTATCTTTGACTACACTGTGCACAGATGTGTTTTTGCTCACGAGTTAAGTAAAAAAAATCCAAAAACCAAATTAGTCTGACAAAAAAAAAGAAAAAAAAAAGCTTGTAGTAACTGTTCAGGCACTGCTTAAGGCTAGAGTTACAGCTCAGGAGAACACACATGCACAAGTCCCCTCATTGTAATCTACCAAGCTGCCATCACTACATGTCAACCTGGGGTGAACCCAAATATTTGCATTGTGTCTCAAGTCTGAAGTGACAGCTGAAGGAAAGAGAAAAGTGCGGCTAAATGTCTTTATGTTGGCGCAGTGATTTAAAATTTAAGATGTGCTCCAGGGCGAATGGCTCACAGCAGTTGGAAATAAAAGGCGCTAAGGACTTAAGAGCAGGCAGGATTATAATCAATCTGGGCACTGGAGTTCAGACTCCAGCAAAACTCACTTCTTTATGGCATGTAAGACAGGATATGAAAAACAAATGTAGACGAAATCCTATTAGTTTGGTGCAAGTGATCCCCTGGGTCACAGCACTGAAGACTTAAAAGTGGCACTCACTGTAGGGGGTGTGGGGGGGGGGGGGTTATGTGTCAGAAAATACACTAATGTTGTATCTAAAGTTGTAACCATATTGAATCGTTCTCAAAGCTCTCCTCGAGGAACGCTGGCTACTGCCCACCGCCTGCAGCAGCTCATCATCAACACATGCATGCATTTACTGAAAAGTCAGAAACCACAATTGAGTTCTCTAGATGAATATTTTAAATTTTTATTTTTTTTTTAGGTATTGGTATTTATATTTATTCTATTTATTCTATTCTAAGTATTTCTTTTACCACAAAGAGAGAGACATACACAGCGAGCGAGCGAGCAAGCGAGAGAGAGAGAGAGAGCGAGTGAGAAAGAGAGAGAAAGCGCTAGAGAGAGTGTGAGAGAGACATGACACGTGTAATCGAGCTTCTGTCTGACTTCACCAATTAAGGCTCAGTTGTTTAGACTAAAACTGAGTCTTTGTCAGAACACAACACTGGAAACGATGCCATTCTATCTGCTGCAGCACGCAGCAAAGCAAACACAGAAATGTGAGTCGTGTGTGTGTGTGTGTGTGTGTGTCTGCCTGCATGCGTGTATGTATGTATGTGTGTGTGTCTACCATCACAGACTGTAAGGCGAGCCCAGAAAAACACAGCCCACGGCTGTGCCTACAGTGTGTGTGTGTGTGTGTGTGTGTGTGTGAGAGAGAGAGAGAGTAACAGAGTGGGAGTGAGAGAAAAAAGTAAAGAAATGTCATCAAGAGTGCTGAAAGTGAAAAAAAAACCTTACAATTTCATATTCCTCTTATTCAGTTTTCTCTAATTAAATCTAATGAAAGTGTTTTCTCTCACTACAGAGCAAAGACAGAGAGAGAAAAACAGCTCTGAGAAGTTAATAAGAAGAGGATGCGACCCTTGGACTTGCCAAGCTTTGGAAACAGCACTCAAACTGCTGACTGAAAACTTGACTTTATGGTGTATATATGCAAAAAAACAGCAACTCGTATTTAATTCCAAGTAAATCACACTCGGACACTTGCTCTTCGGGTCGGGAAGAGGATGACGACCGGACCTCTCGGACAGCAGCGCCTTTTCTATAAGGGCTGAACACAAAAAAAAACAAAATACTTGCACACACAGCTTCGGTTGTAGCTTTTCTGTCCAAACGACTCGCTAGGATTCTCAATTCTTTCTTTAGTGGGCTGCAAACCGCAAAACCAGCCTCTTAAGACAGTCGCAGCCTGGTCCAGGGGGACCGGGGGGGAAGCAGGACTGAAGTTCAAAGTGGAAAAAGCTACATGAAGACCGCTCAGAGTGGAAGAGTAATACCCCCCCTTTCAAATTAAACTTGGCACGAGTCTGAGGACACCCAACAAACACCCTAATAATGCTTTACACAAGACACACTTGGACAAAATGCCCTTTTTCACAGGTATTCAGGCAATGATTCCTGCAAATTTGGTCAAATATCGCATTTAACTAAAATAAAAAAGTAGCACTAATTGAAATTCTAGACAATATAATGTATAATGAATATGGCACAATCCATGTACTCTGATAATTAAATTAAAATGTCAAATCCTTTCAAGACTTTTGGTTTTATTGAAATATATACTGCTTTGTTGCATCAATGGGATTCATCTGTAATTAAGTTACAGTTCAGTGAATAGACAGAACAGAAATCAGACAGACAAAGATAAACATCTCTTTACGTAAAGTCTTTCTCCCTTTCTATGTTCTGTTCATCTTGGACCACATCGGGTCTACTTTTTCCTCCTCCACGATATGTCACACTGCATAAAAAGCTACTGCATGATCAATTCATTCAAGGCTAATTTATAATATATTCTACTGAGTTTTTATAAAATCGCTGCAAATATAACACAGCTGTTGTGATACAAGCTGTCACTATTGGACAACTATGCAAAAAGTAACAGACTGAGCCACAATGTGGTGCTGGGCCAGTGGTCTTCAGCAGCAACTATCACAAAAATACTTGTGGCTGCAATGATTTTTATAAATTAATCACTGCATTAGTTTTATATCCCTGTTCAGTCTGGGGTGGTGTGGGGTGAATGGGGCTTAACCTGCAGTCTACTACCAAGCCATTTACCGTTAGGGACGGCTGAAAATGGATGCATTCAAAGACAAAATTTTAATTATTCTACAACAGAAGCAAATTTTCCACTTGGAGAACTAATAAAGGTTTATATTTTTACTTTTTACGGAGGTGACTTGACCACAAAAAAATGTAAATTAATTCAACCAGTCAACCAATCAAAATCCGGATTACGTGTGATACACTGAAAATTAATGAATTATAGAATCTGAATTTTTGCAGGACCTCTCCTTTAACTGTGTGGTGTTACTGAAGAATGGAGGAGGGGAGCAGCTGGAGCAGATGGGATGTGCAGGTAGTGCTTCTTGGAGCCAGTTGCAGCCCCCAGACTGGCCCAGACTCAAGCAGAGGTGGCTAGCCGCCTCTGAAACGGAACTGTTTTTGTAGCTCACCACTCTCACCCTTGCCTAATACCCAGTCCAGCTAACACCCCCCCACACTCCATCCTAAATCACACCCTACATCCATGATCCCTCTCAAGCCAAAAGCCTCTGTTGTTTTCGGTTTGCATTCAGATTGCTTTAGAGAACAACTATTTCCATCAGCCACCGCACGGGTCAAGTTACCAGCAGAGTCCAGTCGATGACCCCAGTGGAAACGTTTCTTTCCAGATCCAGACACATTCTGTCGTTCTCTTATCCCTCGTCAGCACAGGGCCATACCAACACGCAAATCCCGTCACCTTTTCCACCACACCAGCAGCCCCGAGTACAGAACACTCCTGATAGAACTCAACACCCTTACATATCTGCTCTCTATCACACCGGCCCTCGCCAAGGGTGCTCTTTCAGACAGGATTCATCAACCGCCTAAGATTTATAAAAGGCACGGGTAACAGAATTCATCTTTGAAAGCTTCGGTTGTAAAGTTTTTGGGTGTTATTTGGTGTGATAACCATACCTTGTGTCCAGCTGTAAATATAATTTTCCAATTTTGATGCTTGAGATCTGTCAATCCCAATCCCAGAACTCTTCATTTTAATTATTGTTATTATTAGAATTTGTATTACTACTGCAATTATATTCAATCTTATTGTTCTAATTGTTAGTACTAATACGGAAAGTTACAAGAGCACATAGCACTTCTTATCACAACAGCACATACAAAAAAATATATACATAAATACAAAAATGCATACAATTTAAATGTGGGATTTAAGCTGTAGGCGGTGCAAATTGCTATGGTAGCTCCATCATCAGAACAGTGGTGCAGCAGGTGGCCTAGTGGTTACGGCGTTTGCCCTGCGATCAGCAAGTTGTGGGTTCGATTCCCAAGACTGCTAAGCACCTCTGAGATACCCTAAGCAAGGTACCGTCTCAACACACTACTCCCTGGGCGCTGTGTTCGTAGCTGCCCCCTGCTTCACTTGGTGAATGGGTTAAATGCAGAGGAAGAATTTCATGCTGTTCACGCTTTGTGCTGTGTTCATGTATGACAGAAATGTCACTTTTAATGTTTTGAAAAACCTGAAAAACTATCAGCACCATCACTGTATCTACCACTACTATACATATAAAAAGTGACCCATCATCAGAAGTGATTAGAAACCGATTGGTTGATATCTCTCATAGAGACTTGATTCAGGAGACTGTTTATTAGTTACAGCTCAAAAGCAACCGTATGGCCCAGGAGAGCAATAGAAACAGTGACAATTACAGATTCTTATTTTTATAAAAAATGTTTCTTGTGTGTATATCATCTGAAAAAATTAGACCATCTTCTCAATTTTCATTTGCCAAAACTTCTATGCATCTCTCGAATGATCTCATTTTAACCTGACATCACCTTTAATTCTGTGTGTAACAAATGCTTTCAGTGGCAGCTTGTGACAGGAGGAAGGATACTGCACTCACTCACTTTATAAGTCTGTTTCTGCACTTTTAGATTGTACGGAATGCTTAATAAACCAAATGTGTGCATTACGACCTCCAAAGGTGGTTTGAGTAATTGTCCACTGATGATCTAATCATGAACCAATGAGAACAGAACCTGTGCTGCATCTCAGGACAAGTTACACCTATGAGATATCATAAGATGGCATCTGAAGTACACAGCATGGGCGAAAATAAGCATGGGGTTTCCTAAGTGCTAACTGCAAGGTGCTGTTCCTAAATAATAATGGGAACAATAGTTCTCTTATGGTTCACGTAGATCCTAATGCTCCGCTATCACGTATATTTAACCTTGAAAAAGGAAGGAGCCCCCCCCCCAGCCAGACCATAACCATTTGCAGAAACAGACCAGACACATGAGGAGGATATAGAGGCCATTTTTATGCTCCAGTTCCAAACGAACAGGCTAGATGTGACCGTAATAACACTCCTTGGTGACTGCATTTCTTCCAGCCCCCAGACACCGTCTGGAGGATGGTTAGCAGAAGACAGGCAGACTAGGACTCGTCTGGCCTTATTCTGCTCTGCTCAGCATCAGCTCATTTTGCTCCAGTCACCCCGTCTCCAAGAGCATGGCACTAAAAGGGGAGGTCAGAAGGCCAGGCAGGCAGCTGAGTGGTGCAAAAACCTTCCCTCAAGCTGGGGCCCTCCATCCTCCTCCCATTCTTTAATTTCCACCATCTTATTCGTTCACAGGAACCAAAGTCCATAAAAATAAATCCCACCATTATTTCTAAATCACCAAAAACCCAATCTTGTAAAAAAGGTTACGTGGAGGTAAAGCGATTGTCACGTAGTGAGGAAAACGAAGTCCGACGCAACGTGGACTCCGCGCCATGCTAGCCTTGATAAATAAATAACCTGGAGATTCTCGTACACAGGGCTTTAACCTTGGAGAACGCATGTGGAAAGTTCGCGTTCTGGCAATCCAGGTTTCAAATGAGTTTCCCACCTGGCCCTAGAGCATCCGGTACATCACTCAGAGAAAGTCGTTATTTATTGAAAATTAAATATCTAATGATGCCCCAAAGCTTTCTCCACCACAGACTCTAATATTATGACAGAAGCAAAAGCCATTGAGCGGGAGCCAGGAGAGCAAACGCTTCGCCTTTCCTTCTTAGGCATTATCCGGAAACATCCAGATGATGTCAACTCTGCGCAGATATATATATATGTTTTGTTCCTCTTGTTTACAAGCCCCAAAAAGTGGTCAGATTTTATTGTTTATATGCATATTTTGAGGTCAAACGAGGGGAGAGGCTTGGAGAGAGTTATGGAACGAAAGAGAGTCTTTTGGAGAAAGAAGTGGAGGAGTGGATGGAGGCATGATGAAGACGAGGACAATCAGGATGAGGACAGAATGTACTAGTCACATTTGCTTGTACACCACTTTCCTTACATAATAAAACAGGAGAATTTGCAATTAAAAAAAATCTGCCAGGACATGAGAAGTGGTCTGTATGAGAAACGCTTGTGGGTGTTTGTGATGTCTAGACAGCACTTCTCTCAGCTGTATTTAAGGCAAAAGGATTCTCCTTCCTCTAAATCCTCCTTATGACCCCCCCTCCCTCCCCCATGGCAGCCCTTGCTGGCAGTTGGTTTCAATCAGGCCTTCTGGCAGAAAGCAGACTGGGCCAACTGGGAGCTGTGCTGAAGACCGGATGAAAAGGAAGTCCTAAAAACGATGGAACGACAGGTGGCTAGTTTGGCAGCGCTCGCAATGTCTTCTCTTCCCCCGTGTCTTCCTCTCCCACAGCCTACCCCCAACCTTCCGCACCTGCGAAGGGTCCAGCCGATGGCGGACCTGGGTCCTGCTTGTAGTCTGACCAGCACGCAATCAGCGATTCGTACAGCAGCTTCCCTCAGTCCACCCCCCCCCCGCTGCTGCGAAGCCCAGACAAGCGCTCTGTATCAACATTCCCCCACCGACTTAGAAAAACACATCCCTGCTTCTCCTTAAATAGACTATTAAAAAGAGATTTCCTGCTGACAGCACAGTGACAGGCCAAGATTCCACATAATTTACTAGCGATCTGTCAATTTTATCACAGTATTGATTTCAGTAGAGCATAAGATGATTGAAAGCGGAGATCTGTATCCTCAGAAAGGAGCGGTTCGGACAGTATTTTTCTGCCTATGGACAAAAACTATTTGTTGCACAGAGATATTTGAAGGTTCCGCTCTCTGCTTTTATTTATCGGACTCAAAAATGACATTTAATAAATCTATAAAAATCCTATTGTTCAAACGAGCAATTGGACGTGCTTTGCTCAAGCAGGTCTTTCCTCCCGAGCAAGCAGACACATTAGTTTGGTTCATTTCCAAACAGGCTGTACGTAGATTTAATTCCTTTTAAGAGGAGAAAACCTTCACTCGACTCCCATCTGGAAGCTAGTGCGCGGGTGGGTCTGCGAGGGACCTATGGGTCCCCTCTGAATAAAGCACTTAAACTCCCTCCCCTACCTTTCCACATCGGTAATGGAACACCACCCACATTTTCCTCAGTCTAATTTGATAAATCTAAAGAATAGCCCGGTCCAATTGGTTCCGAGAGAACAAAACCCGTCTTTGTTTTTTAATAGCGCAGACATTTTCATAAAAGCCATGTCCATGCCTGCAGAAGTACAAAGTACATTAATCTTTCCCTTCTCTGAAAGTTTTCATCCAAACAGCCGGTGGGGCGGGGGTGAAGGAAAGATTAAAAGTACGTATACAGAGTATACCATCACGTACTGAAGGGTTTCGGCTGTAAAGCAGCATGTCCTTTAATAAGATGGCGGAAAAAAAGGCAAAAGGGAAAAAGTTAAGAGGGAATGAGCAAAACAGCACAGTTCCCTCTGACAGACATGGGAAAAGGGTAAATATGGTTGGGATAGGAACCATCCACTGCACTTCCTGCAACCTTAATATTGCTGCATCGACTTCCATAAAGGAAGTCCGACTGGTCGCTGAGGGCTGGCAATAGTTACTTCATCTCATGTTCGTGGGCAAATCTTCCCTGTGCGGATGAACCGGGTCTATGGCATTTTTAAAACCACTACTTCTGATATAG
Organism: Clupeocharax schoutedeni; assembly: GCA_037974565.1. Classification (NCBI taxonomy): domain Eukaryota; kingdom Metazoa; phylum Chordata; class Actinopteri; order Characiformes; family Alestidae; genus Clupeocharax; species Clupeocharax schoutedeni. The sequence goes on from JBBPDH010000136.1 coordinate 6,387,009, forward strand.
CAGACCAAAACTAAACTGTACATTTAACTGTTCTAGAAAAACAGAACAAAACTTAAGGAGGATTTTTAATGAGTGATTCTCCCAAACTCTCGGTTCCCATTGCTTCCTTTGTTTCTCTTCTTTAATTAGAGGAAAGAGAACAAGTGAGAAACTTCAGGCGGTTTCAATTTCCGACCTGATCTCCACTTTCCAGGTGGAGAGTTTCACTTCTGGTTGCTGCACAAAGAACTGAGGGGGTTGAGGGTAGAGGTGAGGCTGCAAAGGATGAATGGAAATTACTCCAAGTCACTGTTTTATAAACTGATTTGATTTCAGTGTCTGGAACAGAGTGCCCCTCCAAGACCCTCCCCCGGTATCCCTTTAACGAAAAGAGACCCTGAGTGCAATGCCAAAGACCAACATTAGCCATTTTTCAACCATGTTTCGGCTCGGAATCCTCAGCTTTCTGGCTCTCAGCTCTAAACCACAAGGGCAAAAAATGTACTTTTAATTCTATACGGATGCTTAGGAGGGCAGGCGGGGGGGTACGGATGAAAACCTTCACCTCCTCAGAGGTTGCTTGTCAGCTCCTAGTGCCTGACTTTGCAGGGAGTAAGGGTTTAAGGGAATAACAATAGGGAGACAGAGTGACAGTTAGAAAATGTCATAAAACAAGAGAGATGAAGGTAGGAAAGTTTCACTTCCCAACAGAAGGCCTGGTCTGATTAGCAAGTTCTGGGCCAACACTGAAAGAATAGAGGCACCTTAGTGTTGTCAGTTTCTATTCTCTAAAGGATCTGATTGGGGCAACACATCCCCCGCCAACACTCTCACTTTTAAAGAGAGGCGGCTCAGGCACAACGTCATCTGCAGAACTGTTAAAATGTTCTTTTTTTCTTTTTTGTGCAAACTGCCATCAGATTGACTATAGATCCCATCTGGAAGTCATCATGGGCCAGCACCTGGAGACGGCCCAATCACAAAATTAAACTTTGGGATTACCAAACATTTAGGGATGGAAGAAATGAAATTCACCTCCAGCCACGTGTGCTCCACTTTCTGAGTCAATTTCATCAAAATTTCAAGCTTGAGTCTGGGCTAAGGACACTGTGCACATCATAGAGCAGCTTGCTTAAACACACTTACACCCACTATGAAGAACAATTAGGAGAAAGGGCTAAAAAACAAAACAAAAAACAATAAAGCGTATATGCATCCATTTATATATATATTTTTTTTTTCAATCTGAGCAGCAAGTGTTTGTGCCAGCAAGTTACTAATATCTAAAGCTGATATCTAAGTGAAGGCAGATCAAATCTGATGAAGGACTGACCTCCTAACGGTACGTGATGGTAAATGAATGCTAGGCAACGTTGCGAAAATTGGTTTGGAAAGAGTTGAGTGCTTATACACAAGTGTATTGCATATTTGTTCACGTGTATTTATTGTAATTGATTTGTTAGTTATTTATTGTTATGACTTTTGAGGAGAAGTATAAAAACACTGCAGTAATCGACATATTCCTCTTGCAATGTGACCTGCTGGATACAAAGGTAATTGTTATGGTTCAGTCGGGGCCGTTAGGGGTCACTGCTTTTCTGTTGTGTTTGAGGTCTTTTATTTTGATATTCTGTTCGGTTTTTGGGCTTGTTTCCGGTTTGCACCTGTTTTACGTTTATTCCAGTGATTGCTGCCTGTATTTAAGTCCTGTTTGTGTTTGTGCACGTTATCTGTCCATCGCCTCACATCGCCACACTTTACTTCATTGATGCCTTGTCTGATTCTCGTATCCTGTTCCTGTTTCTTGCGGCCCTAGTGCCAGGTTTTGTTTTCTTGTTTTGTTGAATAAAGTAAATCACAGCACAGAGCCCTGGTTTCCGGCCTGTTCCTTGCTCCGAGGTAAATCACAGACGTGGGATCCCCCCGTCGGCTGTGACAGTATTACATATTACATTTGAGAGAAATGCATATCCCTCACACAACATATAAGACTGACACCACATGACCATCATAAGAAAGTCTTTTCCAGAGAAGTGAATAATATTTGAATTTCTGCACTTTTAGCCAAGATTTGTGCTTCAACTGAAGTGTGTCGGAGTACAACTTTCCGCAGAGCCAGACTCCCACCAGCCCTTGCTGCCTGTTCTGTAATATCTTCTCCCCAAGGTGCAGGATTTGGGCTTCTGCCGCTTTAGGGCAAAAGAAAACAGTTGTGAATTTAGCAACACTATTAGTTGTTAAAAATGGATAAGAATGCTTACAGCTATCCCAGCTAAAAGCATACATATGCTTAGTTTACCGTCCCAGAAGGTGCCAACAAGCCTAGCTGACAGATAACTGGCATTCTAACAGCATGTTAACAGTATAGAACCCAAATAAATCTTGGATTGGTTGAACACTGCTCTGAATAAGTCAGTGCACTCAGAATGGTAATGTGTACTGATGCCACTGTGCACTAGTAACAGCACAGGTGGTTAATTAGAAATCCAAGATAAGTGCCAGGGGGCACAGGGGGCAGCTGGTGGTCTGGTGGAACCAGGTGGTTGTGGACTGCTAGTGTCATCACTGAGGTAGCCTTGAGTAAGGTACTGATCCCACACACTGCTTCCTGGGCTCCCCCTCACTGGTGGCAGCCCACTGCTTCACTCTGTGAATGGGTTAAAATCAGAGAAAGAATTTCACACAGCTCACACTGTGTGCTGTGATTATAAGGGGCCACTTCACTTTCCAGCTCAAAAAATCTTCACATATGCAGAGGAAGTTCTTTGGAACTGCTCATACAAATTGTTTCATGAACTAAGGAAGAAAAAAAAAACATTCTGCCGCAGACCAGCAGGTTAGCAGAAACAGTGCCCCCTAATGACCACCGGCATCTACACCATGGCCAGCCGAGCAGCTACCATACAGGCAATCCTTCATTTTGACAGTGTGAAATTTGGCTCAAACTGAGGTGTGAAGGAGGCTGATACAACAGCATGGAAAACCTCTGAGATGTGCCAGAGGATGTATGGATGTGTGTGTGTGTGTGTGTGTATATATATATATGTGTGTGTGTGTGTGTGTGTGTAATTGACAGCTTCATCATGTTCAGAGTTGATGTAAAGGAATTCTCTACCTGCTTTCCTTGTGGACTGAGTCTCATTCTTAAAAAATAAAAATAAATCACACAAGTCTCATATCTAATGTTAACGGCATTTAGGTTCTCTGATCCACATGAACTATATCAATCTGGTTATCCCAAGTCATCTTTCACTGAGAGAGCCATTGGCACAAGCGTTCCTATGCAAATTTAATAAAACAATATTTTAATATCAAAATATTGTGAATTAGCAGCAGGTTTGTGGTGCTTCTTTGGTCTTGTATTGGAAATATATGTAGCTAGAACATACCCTACCCATCAGCAATGGCTCAAATGACATGCCTACGTCACTTGAATCTAAACTTTTAAGACTCAAACCAGAAATGTGTGTTTTGCTTCACATAAACAGCAAGTGGGCAATTGTGTTATTTGAGCCTAGCTCTACGTTTTTGTTGGATTCTATCAGCTATTGATTTATTGACATATTGATTGAATTCGTGAAGCTTTTAGGGTCAGGTTTATGGGTCTCTTATTCACACAGCAGACCGATCCTGAAAGTCTGGAAATAACAGCCGCGTCCCTTTCCTATACGAGTGATGCTCTTCAGACTGAGGAGCAATAGTGTTCTCCACTATACCTGGGTTTAGCCTCAGCATTTCTCCATATCCAGGTATGCCACTCAATTCTTTAAATATACTCCTTGCAAAAATAAAACCTCAGTTGAATGCCTTTTTCAAGTAGTGCAATCATGCTGGATGGCACCCTGGAAGTATTTATTGGTCTCTAGATGTGTTTAAGCTAGCAGATTTCTGCAAGAGCCACAATCTCTTTAATAAGGTGCATGAAAACAAAAGCTTTGTGTATAATGTGCCATTAATAATGCCATAAATCTTGACCTGACAAAATCAGGTGCACTTGCCAGTTAACACTAACACTAGTTTGTAGAATATGAATTTATGTTATACTTCTAAGTTACATTAGTCTTAGTCTCAGCCACGGAACGTTGGCTAAATTTCTGATTCATATGGTACACTTAACTGGAAACACTTCAGGAATCTCGAAGTCGTCATCTGATTGGTTAAATTTTATCAGATTTCTGGGGGACGCGAGTGTCGTTTATTTTCGGTCCGCCGGGAAACAAAGCGCAGACGTGTGATCACAGACGTGTGATCTACTGATTTACTCTGTGTTTTGATCAGATGTGGTAAGGCAGATGCCATTGTTGTTATTTGTGCATGAACAGATCAATCAATTACTGCTTGTTTTCTTCTCCTTCTTTGATTTTCTATGCTCCCTGACTTGTTGCATCCGGTCTGTAGTTGTGGTGACATTTCCACGCCCCGAAACGTGACGCTGAACGAAACGAACTGTGATTGGTTGTTTGACATGTCAATCAAATGGCCTTATGGGCCGGCCTTGTTCCAAAGAAAGCTGCTATGAATTCCAGACCTTCAGCCGTCCGTCTGAAGGTCTGGCTACGCGAGTCTACATTAGTCTCACAGATTCAGAGCTAAGTAAAAAGGAACAAACGTCGAACACAAAACATGTCTTGGCTGACCCACTTCATTTGTGATGAAATGGATTGTTCCCCAAAACTATTCCTTTTTAAAGCACACAGGGAGAGTAAAAATGTTCATGCTGAGCCTAAGGGGGACTCATTCAATTGTGTTTGTTTATCAAGATGTCAGGCTCAACCACATGTACCAAAAGAAGAACCAATGAGGAAATGAAGTCATTCATTTATGCCACTCCACCATGTGTCTAAGGCTCTCCAGATGCAAAAGGGTCTCCCCTTCCAAAGAAGCAAATACAAACACATTCACAGGGCTTCGTTCCCTGCTACTGTGCGCAGCTCCTGGGCACGGCCGGGTCTTTTCGCGCGGTAGCTGCTCTGCGGCAGGAAGCTGGAGTCGCAGCCGGGAGCCAGGGTGCTTTTCTTCCCCCTCGCTCCTATTCCACAATGTGTCTTCATTCATCTCGCCGAGCACATGGAAAAGCCATTGTGGGGGGGAGAAAGCCCCCTTCCTGCCGACTAGGCAGCGGACAGGGGCTGCAGTTGCCCGTATTCCCCCTCCACTCCGCTAACAGGAAATAGCCCTTTATTACAAAGGAGGCGGAGGAGGGAGAATGGCTCGAAACGAGGGATTTGGAAGTCTGGAATTTTATTTGTAGACAACTTGCGCCGAGAGCCGAGAGGGACTTGGAGGCAATCCTATCTGCTCTCCCCAGGCAAAGCAGAGGGGCTAATTTAACGAAGACCAAACAGCGCAAGACCTCCACGGCTCAAAATGCTGCGCACATGCAGCGGAAACAGCAGGAGAGAAAGAACGAGTCCAGGACAGGCAACCTCTAATAAGAGCTGTCAGAGGAACTAACTACAAAACCTGAGGGGGTATTTCCCCAAAGCAGGAGATCAGTTCACCACAAAACTGAAGTCCAATAGCAAGTCTGTTGAGTAAAAGAAGTAGCGTAGAGCAACATCGCTGTGCTCTGTTCCACAGATGGGTTTGATTCCACATTGTGGAAAACACACCCCACTACAGCAAGAGTCCTTAGGCAAGACTCTCAAATCTACATTACACTGTTACTCACTTTGGGTAAAACCGTCTATGAAATGTATGAACCTTTACCTTAAATGTGAAGGTGATTGCTAGAAACAAAAGCTAATTTAACATTTAATTATTTATATTATAAACATATAGGGGGACATATGCAAAACTCACTTTTTGCATCCTTTTGTATTTCCATTTGGGTCTCTACAGTTCAAATGCAAAAAATACAAACAAAAAACCATTCATCCGGTTTCTATGAGTCAATTGAAAGATTTTGGTGTCAGGAATCATTTGCTTCTATGAGCTGTTTGGACGGCTCCCTTGTCCTGACTTCAGGATAAGAAAATTTGCATAAAACCACCCCTTCGAGGCCCCGCCCACTGGGTTAGTTAAAGATCCACCATTTTTGTCTGCTGGTTTTACGAGTACGCATGACGAGCGCTGGGGCTACAGGTAAAGGCAAGTCACACATGAAGTGCTGTGTTCATCTTGCTCTGGGTCCGACTCTGGGTCGAAACATAGAGGGCTGATAGCACCTCTGTTTTCTGCCTTTTCCACGTGCTGTAAATACTCAGCATAAGCATGGTGGGGCTTGGCCAGCAACAGCTTATTTGCATAAAAGTAACAGAGCCCTTAAATGGCTAATTTTGAAAGGGACAGAAACTGTCAAGAATAAAATTGGTGTGATCTCATTAAGTGAGAGGGATTTTGTGCAAATGAAAATGTTTTGTACAGCCACAGATCTATTATAACTTTAGAAAAAAAGAGGTATAATATGTCCCCTTTAAGTATTTGAACGTTTTTGCTATAAGACAGAAATGCCCAAAATGCATTTAATATGTACATGTGCCAACAGATTCCTATTAAAAATGAATTTGTATAAGCACTTTTGTCAGCACACATCTATTGTCACAATTGTCACACTTTTTTTTTTTTGCTCACTCCAGCATTAAAAAGCTACATGTCCACTAGGGGTGTGATGAGATCTCGTGGTACGAGATCTCGCGAGATCAGATTGGTCTCACGAGATGCGTCTGGTCTCGCGAGACCGTGACGATATCCTTGCATTACTAAAAGCTGTGCCTGTGAAGAAAACGGAAA
>JBBPDH010000136.1:6412642-6438425 GCA_037974565.1 Clupeocharax schoutedeni
TGTGTTAAATGCGCTACCTTTTGAGCCTCCTCTGGACAATTTCGCTGAGCACAATTTGCAGTCCACCTTTGTTTTGTTGTCTTCGTTCACTTTGAAATAGTTCCACACGGCTGACATCTCTCGCCTCGCCTTCTCCCCGCTCTGAGCTGCAGCCAGGGGCTGGGGGCGGGCACTCGGCGTCTGTGATTGGCCCCTTACGTGCCGCTCAAACATAGATATTTCTCAGACCCTGGTATCGGGGGACTTTTAACGAGTATAAGTGCTTTAGAAAATGTGGTATCAAGGCCGATACCAGATACCAGTTTTGGTATCGGTGCATCCCTACTCTAAACCATTATTTATACTTTACGTGGGACACCACCTCTATAGCTATAGAATGTAATGGTTATAAAAACAGTTTCTTCAACCTTTTGAGGAATTTGTCCAGTATGGAGGCTGAATCAACAGTGGCTCTGCTGGATGTACTATACACTGTTTGGGAGCCATTATTTTAATACAAACATTGTATTGATTAGGGAGCCATTTGGAGTATCTGTTATATTCCTATACAAGCACCTCATTAATTTACAAGCACCTGCTTTATGAGGTACTGATTAGTGATCACCTGAATCAAAGCTTATTTAATGAGGTAAATTAAAAAACACTCCTAGAAGCATGGCAAAGGTAATTATTGTTTAATTATTTTAATTAATTATTTAAAAGTGAACAAGAGATTTTTCTTTGGATTGTTCAAGTTCTGTAAACAGGACATCATTTCTCTTGTTTTAGCATTGCCTTTAAAATTATGCTTTAAAGAACAATATTTTTATTTGTAAATTAGGAGAAATATTGTGACCAATTAAGACAGAGCTGTTCAGTTCAATACTTGCTCATATAAAAGATAAAATCTGAGAAACTGAAGGTTTTTTGCAGTGGTCTCTTAATTTTTTGTGGAGCTCTGTGTTCGCCATGTGCTCGTCTGTTTATCACGCTTTGCGATATGTCGCTCAAACTTTAGTTAAGCAATATGTCAGGTCTTTGAAGAAGACACTTTAGACACAGGCAAAAGTGGTTTAATTTCAGTGGGAGATTATGGGAAGGCAAGATTTTTCTCTTTTGATATAAGGTGACATGCCCAGGCCGATAAACTGAAAGTCAGTGACAGTAGATCTACAGTAAAAAGTATTTCATATATCCCACAAAAACAATACGTTTCAATGCTTGGTGTGTGGTCATAAAAAAGCAACTTGAGTTTGATGTTCAAAATAGATGTTAAATTTAATGTGTAGATTATTTTCAAATGACATACATTTAGCAATGTACAATTCCGTGACACTTGTAAAGAATATTGCTGGTACAGCTAGGCATGGAAACAAAAACAGCAAGACATCATGAAAAAGGGGAAAAGTGTGCACTGTCACGTGCATTTAAATATCAAGTTTGAATGGGTGAGACATTTCTGAATCTCATTACTGCTTAGTATTTATACCCCCCCCCCCCTCCCCCTTTTATGCTTTATGTCAATGAAGGAAATAATTACACGGGCACTTTAACACAGACGCAATAAAAAAAAGTTACCTTACAGTGTCAACTGAATGTTTAAATAGTTAAACATAACAACAAAACTGACACAAATTGTAGACTGAAGCTAGTGGGCGGCTCTGCTGTTCCTCGGCCAGGCGGACTGATCCGTACACTGAAATCTGTAGCGCAGAAACTTCACGCGTGGCTTCATGTGAAAATCAGCAGGTATCTTCCAGTTCCACATTTTCTGCACCTTGTGAGAGTGCAGAAGCCTGTTATTCTGTGCAGGTGATCTGCTAATCTGACTGCTCTCATAATCTTTCTGCTAGCTTTCATTTAGAAGTGTTCATCACATGATGCTAAAGTAAAGTAGCCCACTTATAGTCGTACATCAACACGCCACACAGTGTGAATAATGAGATTCTTTCTCTGCATTTTTCCCTTTCACCAATGAGAGACGCATAGGGAGCAATGTATGGGGAAGGTAGCTTGCTCAGGGGCAAATCCCTAACCATTAGGCCACCAGCTGCCCCCTCATACATATCTGTAATGGTCCAAAGTGAGCTCCTGGTCGATGTGTCAAAAGATCACTCCCTTATTCACACTCTGTAACCGATTAATCCTCACTAGGATCACAGGTTCCCAAATGCTCCATCAAAGGGCCAATGGGCAAGAAGCAGGGACTCATGCTTGGTGGGACCCCCCCCCAGTGCATGTTTTCAAATGTTTACCTCCCTCAGAACTACAAGAATAGTGTTAGAATGTGGTGTTCAATGCTATCAAATTATGAACACTATCTTTAAACAGTCAAAGCGACATTCCGGCCTAACGTTTAATGCCTTGTGTTGTGTAGTACAATGTAACCCAGATTTGTTCATTTCACAGAATTGACTATTTTCTATATTGTTTTTGTGGTCCAACAGTGGACAGTTTGAAAATCCATCAGATTCACTGGAAATCACAGGCTGATTTCAGATGCTTTCAGTTTTTTTAGTCACATCAACATTTTGAATTATGAGTAATATTTGATCTGCAGTAGACTTGCATGTGGTTTTTATAAAACCAAGTAAGAGTGAAGTCAGACAGGCCACACTGTGGCATAGATATAATGATCAGTGTCATTCAGCTACCACTGTTTCTTCACAAACACTTAGAATATGATTATTATATGATCATTATACCAACTATCATGCAGTATAGAACTAGGTTCATCAAAAACACAGTACATGCAGGAAAAACTAAACACAGATTTGAAATCAACATGAAAAACACTATAAAACCCACATGAACTTATCTCTGATGATATAAACCTGATGACTTATTATTAATGTATATAATATAATATAATATAATATAGTATATAATAATAATAGCATGTTATTAATTATATTAATTATAAGTTGTTACGTTTCTCTTTCAATCACATTGTGTAGAAAATAGTCTTTATTCAGAGCAAAGGGGATGTCCGAGATAAGTTTTTTGATGCAAACTGGCTCATAATTCACTAATTTACATTTAACAGGATAAAAAAAGTATACTTTGTGAAAGTAGCGCTTGGAGTGAAAGCCGTTTTGTGTTCTAGTTTAATATTGCAGCTAAAGAAGCCAAACTGAGGGACAGTATCGCTTTACTACCTGCATCTCCTGCAGTGACACAAATCTACCACCACTGAAGGCTTGCATTTCCATGAAGTGATATGAAGCCTTCAAACTGCCACTAAAACAACGGGATTGGACAGCTGAGCATGCTTGGAGAAGAACCCCAGCAGACCATTCTGTAGTGTCAGCTAACAGATGCTCATTCTGGATTGCATAACACTGAATGATGAGCTGATGCAGCTCTCCTATACAGGCAGTCAGTCCAACTGTGCTGTCTTGGACTCCTGGAAACGTATGGCTTTCACATCCCTAGTGATCAAACTTGCAGTCTTCTGATGAGAGAGCCAATGTTTAGAACCCCAACGTGAAAGTCACGTTACAGACTACTGTGGCACCACTGTAAGCATGTTTTCTGTTTAAAGGCTATCATGAAAAAAGACTTTGTGACCCACCTTCAGGACCCTGACCAGATGTGTGGTACTGTTCACCTGCTGAAACTGGACAGAACAAGCAAAACCGACAAAAGAAAAGGGCTACTGAGCATCTGTTTATGGTAAAAGAAAATCTGACAGTGTCACAGCCCTAGATCATCTTTATGAAAAGACTCTAAGGAGCCCTTTGTAGCTTTTCAAACACACAGCAGCTGTCTGTAATTTGTACAATAGTGGATATTCCCGTGGGTGAAAAGATGTTTCAACTTAGTACTAAGGTGGTTTATAATGTGGCACAAGGATTCAATTCATTTTGCCCTCGCTCAGACAGGCAGCTCAGCTCTGATCTTTCAGCATGATTTGAGCAGGACACATTTTTCAGTCTGAACGTTTTATTCACACTGGTAGGTGGTAATTCAGTTGGATTTTGCAACTCAGTTCGGCCATTCGGAGTGGGTTTCCTAATTTGAGTTGTGTCTTTTCATTGGATTTGAGTTGCCAGTCTGAACAGAGCCATCTGAGTGCGTCACAATGTCTGATGAAAAGGTCTGTGTGGCACATATAGCACAGCTTAAACATGGAGAGCTGAAGATTTTAACAGGCACGCAGGTCACATTTTACTTTGTGTGCTGTAGTTGAAACATAGCACATCTTTGAGCAGAATGCAAAAAACCATTCTGTTAAAAATGGACATAAAACATCTCCATGTACTGGACCTAAAGATCAAATGTTCTAAAAGATAAAAATCTTGTTTAGAATGGAATGTGTACTAACTGTATTTTGTTTACTAACTCTTGTATTTGCTTATTTTCTTATTTTCTTTGCTTATATATCTTTTATTTATTTATTTAAGGCACAATTTTTTATTTAAGACACCAGGGCATACACTGCATGGACAAAAATATTTGGACAGTATTTTCAGGGTTTGGGCTGGGCCTTTTACTTCCAATGAAGAGTAATCTTAATGCTTCAGAAGACCAAGATATTTTGGACGACAGCATGTCTACAACTTTGTGGACACCGTTTGGGGAAGAATTCCAGCATGATAGTGTCCCAGTGCACAAAGCGAGCTCCATAAAGACATGTTTGGATGAGTTCAGTGTGGAAGAACTTGATTGGCCACACAGAGCCCTGACCTCAAACCCATCCAGCACCTTTGGGATGAACTGGAATGGAAGCTTCGAGCCTGGCCTTCTCGTCCAACCCTAACCTCATAAACGCTTTACAGAAACACTCCAGTATCTTGTGGAAAGCCGCCCAATACTTTTGTCCATAGAGTGTGTGTGATCTAGATCAGATGAGGTTATGGTTCAGATGTTAACTTCCATTAAGCTTACCAGCTGGCTGTGTCTGTTCCGTAGCACCAGGTTGACCTGTTAAAGCGTAAAAATTAGAAACATAAGTTGAGCTAAATAAAATAAATATTCACTAGTTTGACTTTATCACTGATTAACAACACATCTGCATATTTTTTAACGAAATTATTTCTTAGGATTATTAGAGAACATAAACTTACTTGGACCCCCGAGAGTCCCTTGAGGTTCAGATGTAGCTGAAAAAAATGTATGAATTTATAAAACCTGAATTAATGGAACATCGCATTTGTGCCATCACCTGCTTTCAAACATCATATGCTGGTCTTACCAGTGCCCATGGCATTTGTCTGTGAAGAGGCTCCGTCTGGCCCTCCTGTAACTGAAGAGAGTCTTACTACATTAGAGTAAATACAGAATGTTTTAGATAATGCATAGAACTGAATGGGCTCTAAAGTTGGCAGGTAGTTTGCATTTAAACTTTGACTGACCTGGGATCTCTGTCTTAACCACGTTACTATGTGTCTGTGAGGCATCTGAAAAAGTAAGAAGTGTCTTCTGTGAGACTTTATAAACTGGGCCTCACTCGTATCAGTGATCTTTTTAAAGGTAAATGGAAGAATGCTTTGTGGTTGCCTACCTGTAAATCCAAGCCCAGTCTCAGGCACAGAATCTGCAGTTGAGAAAGACAAACTAAATGATTGAAATGATTGTATGAGCAGGTGGGTGAATTTCGCATTCAGCTTGATGAAAGGACCAAAGTTACCTGTATTATTTGAGACCCCCTCAGTCACACCTATGCCTTCATACCCTGTGTACGACCAGTATTTAACATTTATTCGCAAGTTTTTCTGTCTTTCTGCAAATGTGTATCTGTTTTCTATAGAAGGGAGTACCAAATTATGAAGCTAAAAAACTCTGAAAGAAACCAAACTTTGAGCTGGAAGAGTCTTATGGCAACTTAATCTAAAGGAACACAAATATTGCTGTGCAAGTTTATTGAGTTAGTAGACTATGAGGTGTTTAATAACTGCTTCTGGTCTAAGTGGGCCTATTCAGAAATACAAAGGAGGGGAACTTGCATGGGAAGCTTAAGGAAAAAGAACACTAGTCATCACAAAGATAACATTTTAGTTTGAAACATTCCTTTTCATTTTGTATTGTAGGTTTATCATTTGTGGATATGAACTTGTGAGAACACGTAAGAAACCTGAGGCTGTTTGCTCAATGCATGTGAAGGAATAACTGATCATTTGAAACAAACCTAATGTCTCTGGAGCACTAGAGCTGTAGATGGTGTTGCCCATGGCTGAAACATGATAGAAGACAGAATTCTTACTGAGAGTATCGTATGAAATGTGTTTATAGATTTGTTCATGACAGTATATATCTGTGAGCAATATCTTGCACTCCTTGGCTTACCTGTCACATCCACCTGAATGTGTCCATTAGTTACTGGTTCACCTCCTAAACCTGCAACCCAGAACAACATGGAAATCAGTACATGCACACTAAGCAGCCTCTCTCTGAATTAAATTTCGTTCACATTTACAATGTATGTTTAACACTTTCTTAATGAAGGGTCAAATACCTGCCATGTCTGTCAGCATATCTGCCCCAGTGTGAGCGCCATCCGCTTTGGAAAAAGAAATATAAAGCACTCAGACTTAGGTTAAATCTTTCTGGAGTCGAACTTCTGAAGGTCACACTGTGTCAGCACTGCAGCCTCAGCAGCGTTTGGCCTACTTACCGGTGACTTTGGCAAAGGGACTGAGGGTGGGGTCTTTCAAGTCCAGAGTTCCTGCTGAAAAAGCATCGGAAAAAATGTGAGCCTTTTTCTCCAGCTGCTTTCTCCTTATTGCTCGGGTTCCTGTTCGAGATTTAACGCTCGCCTGAGACTCTTCGGTATTTGAACAGCGCAACAGGTATAAATTCACTGTGGCATCTCATGCTGTGAGGCTACTGTAAGCAAGAGCTTTGTCTTCGTCATTTGAACTCACTTGGATCAGTGTGCTGGTCGAAGCCATGCTGCTCACCTGCATAAAGGAACGGGAGATTAAAACAAATGCTTATGGCAGCTCTTTTTTTATTTGGCTATAATCTATGAAACTTTCTTCTATTATCTGTTTCTTCTTATTAGCGAGAAAGCAGACCAAGAAAATCGTCCAGTGATGATCTACTTTCTGTATTGAAAACAGCTGTTTGGAGGCCAGTTCCATCATTCCATGGAGTCATTAGACAAAAGAAAATCCATAAACATCAAATCACAGCAAATCAGCCAGTACATATATGAGGTCACTCTCTGTGGTGAAGCATATTTACCAACTGTGTGTTGTGTCTCTGTGGCAACAATGTGATGATCTGGTGAGCCTGATTAGAAATAGAAGAGGCTTTAAACAGGTAGGTGAAGCCTCAATATCGCTCAATTCATCCCTGTTTCTGTCCTTATGCTGCGGTTACTGTTAGGGATAGTGGGACACGCACTTGCAGGATACATACTTGCGTCAATGTGGCTGCTAGTTCCAGCAGGATCACCTGTAAAAGAAATCCACACATCAGATCTCTCTGCTTCTATACTTTCCCTCTGTTGTACATGATCATTGTGGATTTTCTTATCTTGGCATCATCCTCAATAAAGGGATGCATCATTGTCTTGAAAGCCCCCTGGGTACTATAGCCTTTAGCCAGACTGAAGATGGTTTAGCCTTCCAAGATGTCATTTGTTTTACTGTGCTTGTCACACTTCGCTCGTACCTCTGTGTATGTCTGTCACTGGTCTGTGGCGTCCGTTGCCTGTAAAATAGTGATGAAATTACTTGACCACTTGCAAAACAAATATTTTGCTTCACATTTAGTGAATTAGGGTTTAAATCACAGCCTACCATTTGTATCGGGTGAATCAGCACCATTGTTATCAGCACCCTCTGAGGAACATAGGCAATAGAATTAGCCTTTCTAAGGTTTTCCCATTAGTAAAATGTGGCTCTTGAGTTATAATCTTGGACTAATGTTTTATAACCTACCGGTGTAATCTGTAAAAGAAGGGTCCAAATGTAACATCGTTTCAGAAGCTGCAGCTGCACCTGGGACATTTGTACTGAATTAATGAGGTAAAGCGAATCTATTCTGTATAAACTGTAAAGTGTTTCAGGCATGAGGTTGCAAGACAAGCTCTCAGACCCGTCAGTTTTAATTTTGTTTTATCTCACTTTTCAAAGCACCTGAGACAGATAATGAAGAAATGGATATCTGTTCTGGTGTGTTGGGTATCATACAATGAGCAAAGTACATGTAAAGTGCCCAAGAACATTATTAGCAGTCTAAGTTAAGACCTAGTGTCATATTAACTTTATTACCTGTCATTGCTCCAAGTGAGCTGGACTGAGCACCATTGTTAGAGGTTCCTGAAAACACAACACTGAGAATTATGCTGAGACTAATATTTACTGATCTGATAAAATGTGTAACTTTTAGATTTTACGTATCATTTCCTTATATGTTTGTACAGTATTGTGTCTGCATACAATCAAATAATGTATGACTACCAGTTGACTGGACAGAAGAACCATGTCCAGTCCCTGAAGGAGAGTGATCAGGACCTGAAGGATCTAAGAGCACAGTTTTAAATATGTTAAAAAATCACTATATACCAAATACCAAATTGCACATCCTTGTACCAAATTTTACATTTTTACTTTGTGTGTGTGTGTGTGTGTGTGTGTGTCTGTGTGTACTCCATGTGTCCTTTCGTACTGGAGCCACCCTCTTCACATACATGCACACAATAAAGTTCTTTTAGATTTTTGACTAAATGTATACACTTAAACTTTAGCTGGAAATTTAGGACATAACCACAAATGTGCACATATTACTGGAGGTGGGATGAGTGATGAGATAAATTCCTCAAAAACAAAACATGGTAAATCTTGTGCTAATATCAGTCAGTGAAATGACCAAACTGAGGTAGACGCCTAGCATTCAGCGCCCTCAGGAGCAGTCCGTGGTTTTCTCAAAGATGCAAGGACTCAACATTTTATGCCAGTGCAACTATGCCAAGTCCGCCAAAGCTGTTTAGAGGTTTGGTGGGATAGGCCATGGCACAAAGCAATTGCTATTGTGGAAAAGGTCACAAAATTTACGATGCTAGACAGAGAGAGCAGAGGCAGTAGCCAGTACCTGGTGGAGCGTCTGGAGCCCAACTGCTACTGGCGGACTGTCCTGGATCTGGCCCAGCTGCTGGAATAGAACCATTGGTGAGAAACAAAGCCACCCAGCTCAGATTTACAGACCTTTCCCATTTTAGTGAATCACTCGGGAAAGAACGACAGACAGCCAGCTAGCTTGTTTAGTCATCGTGCCCCATAATTAGTGCAACATAACCGGAGCAAGAACTTTAATATTCGTTAAGAGCTGTCATCATAAACGTACTCCATGTGTGAAGCAATAGTGTATCCATCTTATTACAGGCCCACTGAGATTAATGGGTAATTTGAGTTGTTGTTTCAGGGATCATAAATGTCAACATTTATTGGCTGTTTGACTAAATGGATAACTAAAGGTACATGAAGGGGCACTAACCTGGTGATTCTGTTTGAAAAGCGAGTCCCATATGATCTGCTGAGATAGCATCAGTGATTAGACATGTGGACGTAACCTCTGCAGGAGTGGTGGTGCGTTCTGAAGGCATACCTATAGTATCGGTGTAGGCATCTGGAGTAAAGCTGTCCCCCATGCCACCTGTACAAGCAAATATGAGTGGGTTTCATACAACAGGGGGACACAGATTTAATTAAGTGAAAACGAATGGCAGTGATGCTCACCCATTAAACCAAAGAGGAAGTCATGGCTGGACTGGTCTATCATGCCTAGGAGAGAAGTAAGCAGTCAGCAAACTGAAGACCCTTAAAGAGTAAAGTGTGCAAAATTGCTAAATCCATTCCACCCTAGTATTGTGGGATGCATGTATCTCAAGTGATATTTTAAGCACAAGAGTTTAGTTATTTAAGAACTATTATATTTTGTCCACTGAGACGAAATGAGGAGGGCTCTACAGACATGTGTCAACTAGAAAAGCTAAAATCAGTGCTGGCTGGGAATCTGGTTTGGAAATTTGGCTCTAAACACAAACTGTACTACAGAACTGGTAGTTGAGGTAGAAACCCTTTCCTTTTACTTACCAGTAATTTCCAGATGGGAACTTGAGCCAAAAGAATCAAAACCACCTGTGGAATGCAGAAAACCACTTATAACTTACTGAAGTACCCAAACTGACTAAAGTGTAACAGATATATCACACTTTACTTTCAGAGTCCCTACAGATGAGGAGTGTCATTAGGCTTACAGCTGCAAATCAAAACCCTGAAAATATCCCTCAAAGTTTCAAAACCAGTCCTCCCTCAAATGTATCGAGATCTTGATACATGATTGCTTTTTTAAGACTG
The DNA here is from genome assembly GCA_037974565.1 of Clupeocharax schoutedeni. NCBI lineage: Eukaryota > Metazoa > Chordata > Actinopteri > Characiformes > Alestidae > Clupeocharax > Clupeocharax schoutedeni. Next base: position 6,422,929 of record JBBPDH010000136.1, read on the forward strand.
AGACCAGTTGATTCCTTGTTTGCAATTAAACGCTGCAGGTATACAAGCACTTAACCTGAGGACACCCCTGATCTGCATGCAAGTGTTTTAACCAAGTATAGGAGACTCTTCAATAAAGTGTTATATAACAAGCACACACTTCAGGGTAATATATATTCTTTTTCTTGCATACCTGTCAAGTCCATTTGAGTCGTGCCCTCCATGAAGTGATCCAAGCCTGTGTTAGAACCAGAAAATGAGGAGGACACGCACTTTACATGCTTTTAGACACAGGTTTAACCTAAATCATACTTATGATGGTTATACCCCTTAAAATGTTATTATTATTATTATTATTATTATTATTATTATTATTATTATTATTATTATTATTATTATTATTATTACAAAGCTTTGTGGTATTTTTTTAATCAGGTTAAGGCATCAACACAGAATATTCACGTAAGAAGGTATGTTCAGATCTCGGAACTGATTTAAAAACTGATCCGTATTATTTATTTTTTCCCACCTGTGTGTCCATTATCTAGTCCATTAATTAGGTGCTTGTGTCCATTGCCTGTGGGAGTAAAACAGTCAAATTTAACCAAGAATTGTGTTGGTTTCTTTCTCAAAATGCTGTATTTTAAATGACACAAAAGTCTAAAAATCTGAAACCTGATTCTTACCATTGTTCTCCACCTCTGGTATTTCTCCTGCTGGCTCAGAGCCTAGTTTACATATATAACATGATCATGATTTAACATCTTTAACAAAAATGTACCAATTATTGCAGTGTCATATTTATTCTAAATACACTGATTTTTATTCATTTTGGAAGCGTTTGTTGCAGATTTTGTCAAGTGTCCGCATCATTGTTGCCATACCTGGGGCTTCGATTTGAGATCCTACATGAACAGTTTGGCTTTCACCTGAAGCAAGAGGACAGCGTTAGGAGTCTTATACAAGATAAAAAGGGCAGGCACAGCCCAGCACAACACAATGAGAGTGGTTTTTGAAATATATACCATTGTCAGATCCCTCTGCATGTGGAGCTACTGCTTCTGCACCTAAACACACACACACAAATATAAAATTAATGTATGCATTCTGTAGGCTGCAGTGGTTATAAGATTGCACTTGGGAAGATAATGGTGTTGTCTCAGACTGTGGTACCTGCCGGAGGTGACTGGACCTCAGAGGAAACGAATGCTGAGCCACTTGTTTGGCCTGATCCCACCTGACTTGACGGGTGGCTTGATGGAACTTGGCTTGGGAAGCCTGACAGAAAAGCAAATGCATCAAACCAGTGTCCAATAAAGACAGAGCAAATCAATGTATTTGACATATGGCATCCAAATGAACTAACCCTGACCATGAGAAATGGTGTCCAAGTGAACAGTCCCAGCTGCACCTGCAATTTTAAGATATTGAGTAGAAATAAGATGAAATTTGATAATGTTTGTTTTGTATGTCAGGTGTATTTTTTAAATAAAAAATGCCATTACCAGGAACCTTAGAACCTGAGCTCCCGTGTCCAGCAGCCCCTGAAAACGATGGGTTTGTTTAGTGCGGTTTTTATATCCTGACAGGTACTGAGAAATCCATTAAAGTTAAGATAGTGGTAATTAACTCCAGCCATTAATTATTACATACATATTAACACAAGAGTATATTTTCTCAGGAGGAGACATGAATCAGTGCTGTTAACTGTGGTTCTGCAAAGTAATGGTAGAGGAATATCTCTATATAATGTCTCTGATAAATCAGATACACCAAGTTACACTACGTAGACAAAAGTATTGGGACACACGTCTTAATTATTGAATTCAGCTGACCCCCGCTTCCAGTGAAGGGCTCAATCTCAGTGCTTTAGAATACCTAGATATTGTGGACAACAGCATGCTGTTGGACTCCGTGGACACAGTTTGGAGAAGAATCTTTTATATTCCAGCATGACTGTGTCCCAATGCACAAAGCAAGAACCATAAAGTTGGATGGGTTCAGTGTGGAAGAACATGAGTGAACCGCCCAGAGCCCTGACCTCAACCCCACCTAATGCCTTTGGGATGAACCGGAACAGAGACCTTCTCGTCCAACATCAGTGCCTGACCTCATAAATGCTCTACAGAATCGTGTGGAAAGCTTTCCAAGAAAAATGGATCTTGTTATAGCTGCAAAGGGGGACCAGCTCAGTATTAAAGTTCATGTATTTGAATGCTGTGACATCAAAGTCCCTGATGGTATAATGGTCAGGCGTCCCAGTTCTTTCATCCACATAGTGTAGTGTTTTGCTAATGTAGCTAATGTAGTATAGTTTACATGACTAACTAATTCCCTCTCCTCAGATACACTCACTGAACCTGGAAAGTAACAGGAGAGTTGAACCAAGTGTGTTTGAGCAGATAAGTGCTTGTGGGTGTCCAGATAATTGAACTGGACACCCACTCTCTAGGACTTGATTCTTAAACAGCCCTGACACTTCAGTAATAAGAATCTCCTTGCAGTCATGAACAGTTGCTTGTACAGATGATTGTATGTGATAATATGTGTCTGCTTAAAATTGATCTACTTATAATAATAACTACCTGCAGAAACTGCTCCGGATGACCCGCCTTGTCCAGACAGATTTGAATCTGAAAGTAGAAGGGAGAGTAGAAGGAATTCAGAAACTAAACACTTAATTTGTCTCTACTGTCTCAGCTTGCCATTTTATTACCATGAGAACTTGAACCAGAGGGTAAGGCTTGAGAGTCTTGTCCATTGTTTCCTGAAACCAAAACACAGTAAGGCTGTATATACAAACTGACACTTCACCAGGGGCTATTAAATAAACCTAACCACACATTTACTGTGGCTGATTTAATTTAGTATTTTGTTTTACCGTTTGTATCATCCGCTGATGCTGAGGAACCACCTGATGCTGTTAAACAGAAAAAGAAATTCATGATTGTCTTTCAGCAGAATCAGTTTTATAGCTTGCACATCAGATGCACTGATCATGCAAATTGGATGGATGATTTTGATTTCTTTACACTCAAATAGGCTGATTGGATCTTTCTGGGCTTTTTTTTCTACCTGATTGTCCCACTGTGTGGTCAGACTGACCACATATAACACACAAGCACATATCCAGTACCCAACATTTAAAAATAACTTTCCTTGTTAAATAACGAAGTGTTGCATAACACATATGAAGTGAATCCTGTATAATTATGCTTCAATGGGTAAAGCAGCAGTATAAATACACAACTAATGTCATTACTTGTGTCATAAAATTGTCAGAGGGATCGACCAAAATTCAATGAATAATTGATCTCGTGTTTGAAGCAAAAATCTGCTAATTCCAATCATGCATCCGGTATTCAACTGAATTCAACATGACACTTGCAAAGACTTGGTGGTCTTATATTGGATTGTTGTGCTGGGTGGGCAATAGAGCACCACAAACCTAAAGTTGTCTCTATTAATTCTTCCTGTTATTTAAAAAAAACAAAAGTAAGTGCAAAGGTTAGTGTTTGCTTCGAATAGGACAAGGCAGTCAAAATGTCGCTTGTTTTGACGTATTTCCTGGATCTGCAGTTGACAAGTTGATATGGCGCTTACAGCCAAAGCTTGTTTGTGGAGCACTGTCTCCATTCAGTTTCTGACCTGGGAAAAAACAAAATGAGGTCTGTCAGGTTCCATTCCCCCGAAAGCTAGAAGTGCATTTAAAAAGTCATGGATAGGGGTCACTGATTATCCAACAATCTCACTCAGCACCTTTTTGTCACTGAACACATGAGAAAATTGGGCTAATGGACTCGTTTCTTGGGTTAACGAATGGAGTTTTCTCTCCTTACCGTTTGGAGATTGGCCCACCAGAGAAGTGCCAGGTAGAGCAGTCACACCTTACAAAAAAAATACAGACCCTTTAGTGCAGGCAAGGTCACAGTCCACTGAAATACCTCTCAGCTCACTCTTAACGATATGTAACTCAAAGCGTCCTTTAAGACGGCCATGAAAACCTCACCGGACTAGTTTCAGTTTCCTGCATCTCAGAGTGCATCAAGTAACATGCAGGGGTTCCTGCCCCTTTTGGCGTTGTTGCCCACATACCTGAGCCCTAACCAGATTAAGGAGTGACTGACTTAGTCCACTCGGCATTAAAGGAAGCTTAAGCTGCTCCCAGTGAGCTGCTTTCCACAGCTGAGGGGTTCAGTGTTCTCTGAGAGAGATCTGTCCCCAAAGCTAAAAAGAGGATTAGCATCGTCTTACCTGGGCCTTTGGGCTCCACCGTCCCTTGCTGGGCTCCAGCTCCTGTTGAGAAAAAAACCCAGAGAAACAAGAAACATATTCTTGAGGTTCTGTGAGATCAAATCTCCTTCAAGCAGTCGGTGGTTCTGGTTAGGTGCCCCCAAGCAGAGGACAATAGCTCTCTGCCAGATACACCTCTTAACCCCAAGACCTTTTACAGCCCATTTGTTGAAAAATTAAACAATTGCAATTAGGCATGTTTAAGTATATTATGAGTGTTTATATGATTCTTATAACTCATTTAATACTTATGCAGCAGCTGATTTTTATGACCATTTTAATATGATATAGAAATGTTTCACAGTGCCAACACACAGAAATCTATTTTTTTCACTGTATATTCAATATTTTACTTCTTGTGAACACTTAATTGTTCTGATACTGTTCCTAGGATTGGTAGGTGACAATATAATTTATAAATCAGTACACATGTATGCATGGCATTATGAATATGACATAGTGTGATGCCAAAAAATTATATATAGAGATATAATGCTGAGGTTGACTCATTTAAGACGCTTTATGTTTGGGGTTGTTTTTTTTTTTTTACATTGGTGGTAAGTTGCTAACTTGTCACCCACCCTTCAAATGTTGACCTTTGGAGTCATCATCATCTGAAAAGAAAGGGGAGATGGATACAGTTTATGAAAAAACTGTTCACAAATAAGTCTTCCACTTTCCGAAATGTGTTCTTCAGTGTGAGGTGTCTGCTCTGCAGGTTGTCTGTCTAATGAGGAATTAATATCCCTTGTCTCATGTCTGTTATGACTACTGCACTCTGATACCTTTTAATGAATGGTACTACTGTGATTTTGAAGTGGTACTGATGTCATTTAGTTATTCTTAAATGTCATTTAACACAGTTTAAAAATCTTTAGTAAGCTTTATATTGAAATGGTTAAATGCGTGAAAACTTCATTTTTTGCTTTCAATCTTGTATGTGATTTGATATCAGAGCGTCTAAGGATGGGCTAAAACAACAAGTTCCTCTGCAGTATAGTACTAATTACTAATATATTTTTGTCAAAGCCACAACCATTTTTCCTGTTGTTCTTTGTACTTTACACTGTATTTTCCTTTACACTCATTTCTATGTAAGTGTGGGAAGACATCACATTTAATAAATTTGGATCTGGTCAGGATAAAGCCTTTTTTTCAAACGTCATTTTGTTTTCTTAATGCTGCTCAGGCCGCTCAGGTGGCATGAAGAGTGACAAAAAAGTTGAGGCTCATCCCCTACCCTCTTCTTCCTCTGAGAGTTCTTCTTCACCCTCCTCTGCCTCAAAATCATTCTCCTCTGGTTCTTTGTCTGGAAAGGAGGTTCTCACTGTTATATACCCTATTTGTCAAGTTACACATGAAAACCATAAGCAGCAGCTCATGTTATAACTGACTGCATTCTATTATTTTTTGTGCATCAGGTATTAAACTGAAGCAGGACTTATAAAAGTCAATATAGTTTTCATACCTTCAACTGGAGCAGTTGAAACAATAGTAGCCAGAAAGACAACAGCTACTGAAGCAATTATAAGATTTCTGTAAAAGCAAAACATCCTATGATGAAGATGAGCAAGAAAGCAGCATCTGCCCAAAGGAAGCAAAACAGCACTGAATACATGGCGCTCTCTTGGTAAGACAAGTAGAAAACCCAGTACCAGTGAAGCATCCTTGCCAAGCCAGCATAAAGTAACCAAAACATTTTAATTAACAGCAATTAGTCATCAGTCTGTCGATTTGACAGCATAACACTCAAGCAAATACAGGTTATTTGTGTGATGCCATAGAAGAACCATTTTCGTTTGCTTAAGAACTGTCCAGTGAATGATTCTTAACAGAACAATTTGGGGGTGTGTGAGTGTAAAGAACATTTTACACAGTTTAAAGTTTACAGCAGGAACCTTTAAATTAGTAAAGAACCTTTAGCCTGTGCACTTTTAAAAGGTTATTCACACAAATGTTTCTTAAGGGAATTAAAATGGCTCCTCTGTGGCATTATTAAAAAAAAACACTTGACATAAAAGTAAAATAGAAGAATGCATAATTCTGAAATCTGAGCAACAAGAGCACAAATTAACGAGAGGCCACATCCTCTTATGACACGTGATCAGACCGAATGTCTATCATCAAAATCATCAACCAGTTCAGATTCTGAATTCTGAGCACCACACAATCTCTCATTCTCTGGTTACTTTAACACTATGTTACATTTTAATTATAAAAAACTACTGAAGCTCATAATAGCACATTTTATTACCATTACTTGTTAGGTAACATGACCTTTCTCCATAATTATCCATCAGCTCAGCTATTCATAGTTGATGTGTTTCTAAGTTAGCATTAAGAGCAGTAGCCATAGATGTACTTATTCTTGACTTACCGTGACAACATCTTTTGTACAGGTCTATGTGGGGAACTCAAGAACAGACATAGAGCAGGTAGCACAAAGGTTTTTGACTTCCTTATGCTTCACTGGGCACCAATATTTGTTTTATACCCACCCAGCCCCCATCTTGGTAAGGGGCAGGACTTTCATTCTAACCCCAGCCCCTATCAGTCAAGCTACTCCCACTGTTTGTGCATAAATGACAGGACAGTGGAAACATTTGTGCTGAAGTTTGGCTGGAAAATTACAATATGCATGCGGAAACAATGCAGTGGGTTATATTTTAGAGCACATGGTGAGAAACTGATGGATTTTTGGTGACCTCTTGTTGTGCTAGCATTTGCTTAGTTGAAAGCTCCTGACTTATGCTGCCACCTCTGATACTGATGGGGTCAGTTGAGGAGATCTACCAGTGGATGGCACAGCCCCTCTTTGAAAAAAGGCTACTACATCTAATTCTCTCTCTCAGAAAATCCTACTGCAGTGCTATCAGTGATTACTTGGGCCAGAGTATAACCTCAGGAAGTTGTAGGATACGCTGCAGAAAGTGCATCTTTCCCTGTAAGTTGACCTTGGTAGGATGAGCTTAAATTGCTGATTAAAGATACTGACCTCCTGAGAGTTTTATTGTATTCTGTCCAACCTCGGCCTTCCCAGTGCTCTTTTTTCCATCTTTGGTGCTTGTATTTGGTTAGCTGAACATTTGATAGCTATGTTCTTTTTCAAAACTCAATACTATGCTCCAAATTGTTGAATGAGAAGTATTATAAGTAGAATGGCTTTAATGATGTTGTTTTACATTAGTGTCGCTCCTTATGCATTAAAAGTATCTGTGCCTGTAAGTTTGAGAGGCTTAATGCATTATGCAGCCCTCTGCTGTTACTGAATACCTCCTCTGTTGGCGGAAGATTGCATTCCCGCTCAGCTTGCCAATTCATATCGGAGAACCAAGAGACAAGCCTTCTGCTTTCGACTGTAATTAAAAAGAGAAGGCCCCCAGACTCATTCCTTTAATAAATGCTCCTTGATGAGCCGCAATAGATGTCACTAATGACAGACGTAATTAACTCCAGCATGATACAAGCTCTCATTGTTCTGTTCTGACACCCGATACTCTTTTTTTGAACATGCCTGTGTTTTGTCAGATCAAAAACATTGCATCTGTTTACGTAATGGAACTTCATCCCTATAGAATGTTGCGCTCTATTCTTACTCCAGCATTGGTCAGATATAATTAGTAATATTTGGATCTTACTAATCCCTACAATTGTGCTGAACTCCCTTTCATAGGCCAACTTTAGAGTGAACCATTGCTTTGGAAATGAAAACTTCCACCTAGTCAATAGAGTGGAATGGATCAAATTGCAAGGTTCAAAGGTGAGGACGTATAGAACAGCTACATTATTACATAGGAGTGGGGCTTGCTGGTCGCCTTGCCAAGCTTTCCCTTAGCCAGATCCATGTCGTTCGCTTCTCCTGCTTTCTACAGGCCTGCCTGGCCTGAGACAATAGCCCTCTGTAGCGTGGTGAAACCGTAGTGGCCTTGGAGCCAATCTTGGGTGACGAGATTAGAAGCACCAGCACTGCTTGGACCTGGCCAGCATGTCCGCAGGGGTCGGCCAATAGGACTGCAGCTTCTACACTTCAGTGTGTCATATGGATAGAAGGGTGGGTTACAGGGAATTTGGGCATTTTGATGTGTGAATATCACTTTGGCAAACAAAAGCTCTCATGCACTTTCCCTGCGACACACCGGAGGACCCTTGTCAAACTCAAATTCAGAATGATCCCTGATTTCTTTCTCCCTCTATTCTCACATTTCAACACCATCTCAAGCTCCATTAGAAACCATCTCTGCTCGTCCTGAAGGACCTACTCTGGTTAGAAACATGATCCCTCTTGCCCTAAAATTACAGGAGCATTGGAGCTGGAGACCCCTGGCCAGTCCGTAATTAATCACTCTGGGAGGAATCTAATCCGTTGTATCGCTGGACAGTGGGGGGCAGAAGTGTGGACAGACTTCAAGTGGACACTAAAATGAACCTGAGCATCAGCTCTCTTTTCTGCCTCCTGCTGTATGACTCCAATGAACTCTCGCTACCCATATTAAATAGTCTCATGACAGTCTAACAGACACATCCAGCTTGTTAGTTTGAATACGAAAACATTCTCCGTTGATTTACTGCAACTCGTAGCATAAATCTACCAGAGCGGGTTTAGCAGTCTGATTAAACTGCCAGTAATACTTGGGCGTTATCTTAATGAGGAGTAAACCCTAAGTTAAATAGAAAGTAAGGAATGGGCCTTGTTTTTAAATAGAAAAGTTCAATAAAACTTGTTCATGTCTTTGAAATATAAATCTAAATATGACATCCTTTGCTGTTTATAGTTTAAGTTTGTTTTAGCTCTTAGTAATAAAACCTAAATGTTATATTATGAGATTGATGCGTGATGCTCTCCTAGCATGAAACACGGGCCTGCACTGCTGATTGCCCAAATGTGAATGTATTAAGGACACTGTTGCCTCAATCAGTCGTGTAAGGTTTAGATATTAGACAAATGCCCACTGGCTAATCTTACAATAAGTGCAGAAAACTGAGTGTGTCACTCACCAGACGAGCCTGTTTTTAAGTTAAAGGTAGCTCTTTTCTCACAGATATCAGTCCTGAGACCGGAGTAGCCACTGAAAACCCTCTTACGCCTTAAATTAAAGTATAATATTTCTTAGAGCTTCTCGCGCCCTTCCGCCCCTTCTTGACTTTTTGTTAAAGTGGGTCGGGGTAGACTGGAGCACGCAGTGCACTGCAAGGGGGGTCAGGCTTCATTGGCAGTATCCATTTGGACATTTACACTGGTTCTTCAGTGGACTCCCTGTAAGGCTCTGGTTTGGGGTGAGGTGGCAGGACACTAGTGCACAGTGGGAAACGAGTCATGCTTGGGTTGACCAGCCATGGGCTCTTTGTTATAGAACTGTTTGCCGGCTTTTGTCCGAGGTCCACCTCCCTCTTCATCCTCGTCTTCCTCCTGCCTCACCTGTGGGGCAGCCTCGGACCACCAAGATTAGTCGAGATGTAACATGAGTCTGAGGCCCCTGCTCTAAGGGCCCTTTGGAGACACACGTGGATACTTACCGCTATCAATGGGGTGGTGGTTTAAATGATGGGTGGGGGGACTTCAAAATAAAAAAAATAACCTAGAAAGCAATTCCCAGAAAATGCTCTTTTTCTTACTCTTTTCAGAAGTGCTGAAACATGACCCGACATAAAGGTAATTCACATGATCTGATAACATTAATTCTCAACTGCAGGGAAGCAAGCCCCACTTAGCACATGCACTCATGAGCGACAGGTTATGTTGGTCAGCCCACACATGAATCAACCCTTTATTAAGATGAAATTTAAAAAGCAGGTTTCAAGTATCAGTTGATCATGCTTAGGCTATTTTGTCAATTGGATGTAAACAATAAGTCACCTTTAATGACTATATCATATTACTACTCTCTGTGTCAATACTACTCTCTGTTTAAATAGTAAGTCACCATTAATTCATTAATATTTAAACTTTAGAAATGTTTCAAGTCGAAGGCAAACAATATATGAAAGGTGACAGCAAACTATCAGTTGTTTGGGTCTTCCTTGTTGTATTGTTTTATTATTATTGAATAACAGTGATCTAAAGTTTTAAGGAGAACGATTGTATCATTTTGAAATACAATTGTACATTTAGACCTCAAAAAGTCCCCTCGGTCTCAAAAAAAATTTCTGGATATATTATCATTACATAGAAATTACAAAGCTTTGCCACTAGAGTTTCACTGAGTAGCTAGCATTAGCACGTTAGCCTGCTTCCAACAGCAGTCGTTGTTTTAATAGTTTTTCTTTCATCAAACATTTCAGGCTTTTCTGTTTTACTGCCATTTGTCATTTGTCATAGTATAATGCAATATGCTGACTTTGTACAGTGAATGCACCCAGAAACATCTGCACACAGATACACTAATGACAATTAGAAACATGTTGATTCAGCAAAACTTTGATTCACATGTAAACATTCTCAGCACTTTTCCTAACTGAGAGTGAAATTATAAAATGTCAGTCTATTACTATACTATATTATGTACTATATTATACTTATTATGTACTATATTAGTAAACAAGTGTAAATATCTCTAACGTTGGTCAGATATTCAGCTAACTGTTAATTATGACTGAATATCTAACTTATCTAACAATATACCTATTACTTAGTAAATAACCCATATACCGTTTATATAAATACAATGTTATTATGTAATATACTGTACCTTTGGTCCCGGCCCTGTTATATTTTATCTGTGTTGATTGTGTTAACACAGCCCTGCTTTAGTTTATAGGGAAAATATTTTGGTGTGTGTGTTGCTGGGAGAAAAAAAAAACATAGTTTGTTTTTTGTCTGACAACTCAGTCTTTATTGAAATTGCTCCCTGCATACATATTGAAGTGGCATTAATTAAAACTATACATCTCTGTTATTTCAGTAATTTTCAAAACGATCTGTGCCATTACGTAGCTACAATATTAGTTAATACACCATCAGAGACATGAACGTAAAGGATTGCTTCATAAACCTGTCTGTACACTTTTATTCTGTTGTAGAAAATAACGTGATCTACAGTCCGTCATGTACGTTTGAGATTTTAAATGGCAAACATTTAGCTGAGAGTCAGGAGAACGTTGTCAGCCTAGAAGTTGGATTGACAAAATGTGTCTCAGCACCGGGGCCAGAGACAATGGCGCTGCAATGAAAAAGTGAAAGTGTTTTACTCCGCTATCATTCTCAAGGCACTGACTTCAGTCATAATCATGAACCATCTTTAACTGCTCCCCCCACAAAGACATTTTTTAATACTACTTCCCAGGTTTTAAAATTGGAATAAAGAGCAACACGTTTGACCTCTGACACCTTAGCAACTTTCTTTTTTCATAAATTAAACAGAAAGGCATTAGTTGATAAAATATGAGAAAGTACCACTTATGTTCATAATTAGAATTATGACAAAATTATAAAAAACAAACAGAATGTACACCAAACAGCTGAATAATTTAACGTGCGTCCCAGAACCCTCTAGGTAGGACTCTTCACCATTTGGGGGTGCGGGTGGGGAGCATTGAAAAATGGCATGTGTTAATGGGAATCAAAATGTGGGTGATTATTGTGACCACTTCAGTTGCTTCTCATGTTTGTGTCTGATGACCCTGCAGAGAAAAGAATTAAAAAAAAGAACTATCACTAACAGGCAAACAAATAAATACAAAACCATTATACTTCCATCATATGGACATTTTCAGGAAAGCTATTTAGTTTCTGTTACAGTGAGTTAGAAAGCATCTTGTTTAACTTACTTTCAATTAAGTAGAGTATATTAGAGGTAAATACCTGTAAAACTGTTACTTTCTTGCAAAGTCCTGGATGCTAGGAGCTTGACAGTGGGTTATTGCTGCCAAGGAGAGGTCCTAAAATTTCATAAAATTGAATGCAAAGTTATCGTTCCTATATCAATTTATTTATTCGTTTATTTTGCAGTACACACATTTCCAGAAGCAACAGACACACTGTTTGTTTCGGAGAGCTAAATCCACAAGAAAACATTGCTTACACTATATTCATTACAATGTTTTGCATTCCCTGCTCTGTAAAATAGCACCATATTGGCCGTTAACCCGACAGATACCTTGTGTTGTGTCATCTAGATGATCTGGCTGGTCAGGTACCTCATAGGGGGTGGCTGTCAAGAACATTCAAACACATTTTTATGAGCTTACTTTAGAAACAAAGTTAAATTTGAGAGAGAGAGTTTACCAAACAGACCATTCTCCTTATACTTACTTAAAACATGACTTTATCTAAAATATAAAACTCACATCAAGCACTCAAATATATACTGATATTCAGGCAAGTATTATATATACATGTACTGGCCTCAGCAAGTCCAGTTACTGTAAAAATAAAGGTTCCTAAATGCTTTGTTGATTGAATGTGCTTTTTCATTTGTAGAAAAGCTCTGTATGTGGCTGTTCTTTAAACTTTAATTCAGCGGCACTTTAATGTGTCCCAAAAACTCTTTCAGACACCTTTATATCTTTGTCGTAAGTACTGCTGGAATATTATAGTAGTTTACCATCAGGCTCTTCCTGCACTGTGTCATCTTCCTCTAAGTCTGCATCATCATCTTCGTCTAAAAAGAATGGGACATAAACAATATGGTAAAGCTCCTGCATTACAGAAAGCTTTTGTTCTCTAAGAATCATAAACAGGCTGCTTTGTAATTAATGTTATTTACCAAATACCAAAATTACATCTTTACTTTCAGGTTCCCATCCATGCTTTGTCGGCTATAATACTGAAAATAGTTGCGAGTTCAACCCACCATGCAGCAGATCGTTTAGACTGAAGTACCACTCCTGTCTATAGTTACATACCAGTAGTGTCTGCGTCGGTGTCTTCATCAGTGTTCTCCTCTATAATTGCACATAAAGTAACGTTTCAGCACACACCCAGCTATTCAGTGGAGAATCACTGGAGAAACTATTGCAAGTGATTAAATAATTACCATGCGATGTTGACTCTGTTGCATCCATTGAGTCATTGATGTCATTGTCATCTGAGGATGGAAGAAACATTATTTTCAAATCAACTTGTGTACACGCTGTAAAGTGTCACATGTGAACACATCGCAGTACAAAGTGTCTTTTTTTTGCATTAACCCATTCACTCAAGCAAAGCAGTGGCTCAAGTGTACCTCAGTGGTGCCACTGGGAGTCCTGGGTTTCAAACCCGCAACCTCCCTAACCACCAGGCCACCAGCTTGGTGTAGATATTTCCACTAAATGCGATGTTCTGGTAATGAGTGTGTCTCACCTTTGGAATCGCTATCAGAATCTTCACTTGTCTCCAGCGATGTCATATCTGGAGAATCTGTGACCACAGAAAACATCTCGTCACAAATTGAGTAAATATGTAAATATGTTAACAACTGTAGGCAATGGTCTTCTACTAACCTGAGGTCTCTGGACTGTGGGCACTGTCATCATCTGTGAAGTGAGAAGCATTACTGCAAAAAGGATCTAATGGTTTTCTTGGGATTTTCTCAAAAAATGCTAAAATTACAATGATGTACCTTCACCCTCTGTCTCAGAGCTGTCAGACTTATCGGTGTTATCTGAGCTGTCTTTATCAGTGGACTCAGTGCTGCTCTTCTCTGAATCTTGACTGTCTTCTTTACTCGATGTGGAGTCCGAGCCAGTAGAATCTGACTTTAGACTTTCTGCAGAAGATGCTTCCCCAGCAGTTTCTTCTGACTTGCTTGCCGTGTCCTGGTCAGTGTCTCCAGTCTTGGACTCTGTGCCAGTATCCTTTCCCTCACTGCTGTCATTGCCATTGTCATCACTAGTATCTGGGGTGTCCTTGTCACTATCTGCACCTTCATCTTCAACCTCTGAGCCTGTGCTGTCTGCATCACTATCGCTTTCGCTATCTGTATCGCTGTCTCTGCTACTGTCTGCATCACTGTCTTTATCTCTGTCCCCATCACTGTTGCTGTCACTGTCAGTGTCACTGTCACTGGTCTTCTCAGCACTGTCCTTGGTCTCTGTTGCATCCGCAGAATCTGCTGCGTCATGGTCAGCATCGCTGTCTTTATTATCGGTATCATCCTTGCCGTCTTTGTCTCCTCTTTCTGAAGAGCGCTCAGAGTCTTTTTCATCTAGGTCTGGCTTGTCGGTCTTCTCCGTCTTGTCAGTGTCTTCAGTGTCTCTAGTCTCACCACTGTCTTTATCAGTGTCTTTCACATCTTTGTCTGCAGTGTCTGTATCCTCTACATCTGGAGTTTCATCCACATCTTTCTCCTTACTGTTCTTGTCTGTGTCTGTGTCTGTGCCATCGTCTGGCTTGTCCTTGTCAGATTCTGAATACAGAGGACACAGTGAATGATTTAGACAAGCTAACTGCCAATTCCTCAGAGGTTCTATTTCTATATAAGAGCAAGTAGCAACTTTTAGATGCTCTCATTTTGGTCATACCTCCAAGGATTGGGTATAATACTATAATGATATTGTGGACTGTATGCATTTATTTATATAGGTATTTGCCACTATGCTTGTCTTACCATTTGAGTCTGAGGTTTCTTTGTCTGTGTCTGCAGCATCTGGTTTGTCTGCTGTGTCCTCTTTAGGAAAAAAAAAACAAATTCAGAAAAAGGTGGCATGTTGGAAAAACATGTATGTTTCTGTTTCTGGAAATATTTTCACATAATTCTGCTATGATTGCACATCTCTTCTGCTAAAATACAGATCCGATCAAATGTTAATTGCACTGAATGTTGCACTTGTCTAGTTGTTATGGTTTTTTTGTCCTGGTTGCACTTGTGGTCTTGTGTTGTGTTCTGTTTTTGTGTTACACCATGGTCCTGGAGGAACGTTGTTTTGTTTTTACTGTGTGTATATGGCAGAAATTACTTTAGTCGACTACTTGACTTGATTCTATAATTTTCATACATTTTATTACAGGGTTGTTATAGTCATTTAGATGTTCCTGTAGGCTTCTAAACAATACCAAGTCACCATACACTGTACATTATGAGTGGCCACTACCACTATACGCCTAGAATAAGTGCAATAGATTAGAGATGTTTTCCCAAACGTCCACATTTAATTCATTTGAGAGCTTTTGACAACTCATTATGTCATGAAAATTGCGGAAAATGGCCATTTGACCATTTAATTGACAGTATTATGTATGGCTTAACAGATGGGTCCTGAAGAGGAAGGGTAAACCATACATTATTAAAGATGGGTTATTTTCGTTA
>JBBPDH010000136.1:6469040-6479988 GCA_037974565.1 Clupeocharax schoutedeni
ACAGAGTTCTTGCACCATTTCGTGTTGATGTAAACACACAAGCCACCACCGCGAGTCTTACCGCACAGAGCTGCATTTCTGTCGGCGCGAAACGAGGCTAGCCTGTCTAGCTGAATAGCAGTGTCCGGTACTCTGTTGCTGAGCCATTTCTCCGTGAAAACAAAGACACAGCAGTCTCTAACCTCACGCTGTGTAGCCTGCTGGAATCAGATGTAATCCAGTTCATTATCCAGGGAGCAGACGTTGGATAAGATGATGGATGGGAGAGCCGACCGGCTAGGGTTTGTTTTTAGCCTAGCACAGACTCCCGCCTGCTTGCTGCGCTTCCGCTTCCTCGCACACCGCTTCCGATGTCCCCTCCTCCGGCCGCTGGCATCAGGCAACGCCGAGGCTTCGAGGCCTGGAGCAAGCCGAGTGCGCGTAGTGTTCTCCACAGCCCATCTTGGATGTCGTTAAACGGGTTATTTAAGTTAAAAAGAGTCTGGCTGTTGTATGTACGGACACCAGTTGTGACGATATCCATACACATGGTAAATTAAATAAGCTGCACACAAAACGTAAACAACGTAGCACCATTTTGGCTCCAGAGCGGCCGCTGCATGCTACTGCCGCGCCACCATCTTTTGTATCTTGTGCAAGGTTCAAACTGCCTAGTGTGAGTACACCCTTATTCAAGCAGCTAACTTTGTGTATCTGCTAGGACTGTCACAAATAGTCATTTGTATAGAATACTCAAGTTAAAGAATTTGGTTCCTTGATTAATCCATTTATTTATTAATTCTCAGTTTGAGCGATAAACGTGTTTGCAGATCACTCTAAAGCTGTTCTCAGGATGTTGTTTGCAATCTGATAGCACTGAAGCTGCTCAGGTTAGACATACTGTTAAGAAGAGTAACAGAAATTAACACCAAGGCAGTAGTGAGAATATGATGGATATATCAAATTGTAAGTTATTTGAAATCTTTGTTTAGCTCTATATTTTAAGCTTAGGGTTGTTGAAAGATGTCACGCTTATGGCACTTATCCTCTGGCACAATTAACCCTAATGTACAGCAAACAAATGTTTTTTCCATTACAAAGAAAGTGGGCCACTTCATTGTTTTGCAAAAAACAATAATGGAGATACAAGCAAGCAAATGGGAAGTCAATGATGTACAAGAACTATTATCTGTTTGAGCTGATGATGCATTTCAGTGGGAGGTTCTGTTACGATAACAATGTATCTAAGATATCCTTGGGAGTTGTGAAGGTAGCAGGGCATCACTAAAAAGTTAGCTGGCTTAGGAATAAGTTGCATTGCTAAAATGTGTTGAGAAAAATTGTACAAATTTATAGACGAGCGTAGGCCACAATAAGACAGGAAAAACTTTCTACTGGTTTCACTCCACTGACGTGGTTTTCAGACAATGGTCCATAAACTGTGGGGAGAGAATTGCACTGTTGCAACTGTGGGGTGGCGGTAGCTCAGTGGGTAGGATACTTGCCTCCAGGCCAAGAGGTCATGGGTTCAAATCCTATTTATCTACCACTGGGTCCCTGAGCAAGACCCTGAACCCTAAGTTGCTCCAGGGAGACTGTCCCCTGTAGTTAGAGATTGAAAGTTGCTTTGGATAAAAGCGTCTGATAAATGCAGTAAATGTTAATGTCTAAAACCCTGGCTTAAACACAGGAAAATCAAAGTGTGCTACAACCTCTGTGCCATTGCTGTATGGTTTAAGTTCAGCAGAGTTCCCTCTCCGCCCAAGGTTCTAATATTAACGTATCTTACACTGTTTGTAATTATGTTTTGCACCTGGTTTCATTTGTTGCATTCTGAGAAACTAGCATATCCTTCTCTGGTGTATTTGTAATGCGTGTGACTACATTTGACTACTGCTCATCTCAAATAGAAGAAACCCCCACCACTGACATGTTGCTGGCTTTACTTATGGTCATCTAGTGGTGTGCATGCATGCATCACTCAGACATGCTTTTGTGCATCAGAAATTGCACCTGGGTGTTGTTAAACTCTCTTGGTCATGTGCTACTGTATTTATGTGCCACCTGCAGCACCAACACCAATATAATAAATTCTTGTGTGCACAATAGCAGTAAAAGATTTCACCTAGTGATGGGCCGAGCCGCGTTTTTCCAGGTCCGAGCTGATTCCAATACACAACTGTCAATACTGATACAGAATCTGATATAATGTGTCTCTTTCCTTTAATATTAGCATTTTTTTGTTTAAATTGTGCTGTTTGTTTGTAAGGAATACATCTATCACAGAATAAATAAACTACTTACTAGAAGAGCAAAACAAAAGGCATTCCAAAGGAATTTATTTATGGCACATTTCACAAATAGGAAGCCGTAACAGCTGGAATATGTTGTAAATATCAACAACACAACAGTCATTGTTGAATCATCTAAATTGGTCAAGTATTATGTCTATTATAGCAGCAACAAATGTAAAAAAAAAAAAAAAAAGTCCAAATTATACATTTTAAATAATATGAATTCTGAGACACCTTTTGGGCAGAGTGTGAACTAGTCTCGCGTAGCCAGACCTTCAGCCAGAAAATCATAGCAGCTTTCTTTGGCCAAGGCCTGCCCATAAGGCCGTTTAAGGCCGTCTGCTGTATACGTTTTTGGAAAATGTCAACGAGCGTCTGCTGGTGTCCTTTTCCCTGTTTGCTAGCATAAACTCCTAGCAAAACGTGAAATCTCTGCATGTGCTTGATTAAATGTGTTGTACGACGCAACTGTACTTCCACCCCTCGGCTGGCTGTTTTTACACACATTAGCCGTCTTGCTTTTAGACGTTTCCAAACTAAATAATCTCCAAACGAGCAACGTTTTCTTCAAAACATCGGCTAATGTTCGCTTGTTAAGATTGAAGTTGCCACAGGTTCATGGTATGGAATAAGGAGCGGTGATGTATCTCCC
The DNA here is from genome assembly GCA_037974565.1 of Clupeocharax schoutedeni. Taxonomy (NCBI): domain Eukaryota; kingdom Metazoa; phylum Chordata; class Actinopteri; order Characiformes; family Alestidae; genus Clupeocharax; species Clupeocharax schoutedeni. The sequence goes on from JBBPDH010000136.1 coordinate 6,471,966, forward strand.
ATTACACAGCATTAAGTTTTAGGTCCAGTGCAAGCTGCAAACTGGAATATAGAGATCGGGGCTGTCCAACCGATATCTGATGACGGACTTACTGCTATATCAGACCCGGTACCGGTATAATCGGATCGGGCCCATCTCTAATTTCACCTCATCTGCCACCGTGAACAGGTTTGCTTCGCTCTGCTTGCGCTTAGATTAAAACTTTCCTCTTTCTGGCCTGAGTTTCAGTGCCTTAATCCAATTTAATTGATGTTTAAGAGGCCCAAGCTTGATGAAGGGCTTTAAAAGACATGCATGCCTGTTGTACTTGGTGGTGCACTCCTAATACACGCATTGGTTGTTGTGAAAAACGCATGCATACTAGGTCATAGGGTTGTTCCACCAGGAGATGGTGTATGTTAATGGTGCATGCCTTTTTTTTTTAACCTTCACATTTCTCTTTTTCAGGCCTGACGGAAGCATTTGCACACCCTGAACATGTCCGGCCCAGTCACCAGCCGATCCCGGGTTTACCCAGACGTCAACACACAGAGACCACGGGAGTACTGGGACTACGAGTCCCATGTTGTGGAGTGGGGGTGAGCTAATTTTGGATACAAGAATGCAGAGGGTTAAGATAATTACTGGAGAATTATTTAATACCTTAATCCATCTTGTTGGTGTATTAATAACTCAAAAAGCTGCAGGCATTCATTTGGTCACTAATATGAACGTTATTTATTATCGCTGACAGTCTTGTAACCTGTCCCTTATCCGTAAGATCTTTGTGAATAAGAGCCTAACAATTATGTCTTTTCTTATTACCTATTATTTAATGATTTTAGGGTTTTGAAGTTATACTGTCTCTTCTAAAAGCAAGGTTTGGAATTTCCTTTTTTATTTTTAAGGAATCAGGATGACTACCAGCTGGTGCGAAAGTTGGGGCGTGGCAAATACAGTGAAGTGTTCGAAGCCATCAACATCACAAACAATGAGAAAGTAGTTGTTAAAATACTCAAGGTGAGTATGTCTGACTGTATGATCCTATGGTATCGTATATTTATATCTACAGTTAGATACATTACTGGAGTTTACTGAACATTATGGCCTTCTGGCTGGGTGCATGTTTGTGTGTCTGACTGGTTTAAGAGCATTGCCATAGGAAGATGTCCTAAGATGTCTCTGAGCATTTGGTGTGTGATTTCTGTTTACTGGAGCTACCAGAAGAGCTGTCTAGACCTCTTGCGTTACGTGCCATCCTAACTCTCATTTTCCGAGTCACTGAAAAGCACCTTTGCCAGATAAGCTTGTTTGTATTATGGACTGTAACATAAAAAAAGTATTGAAACTAAATCCTATTGGATTAAGTCCAAATTAAGAGAGGGACTAATGAATTCCTCGTTCCCGTCTCAGCTGAACGTAGCTCCAGATTCATTTGATAACGTTCTGTGCACTGAGAGGCTTCTTTCATGCTACGTGATAAATACTTGTGAAGATTAGCCGCAGTTTCTCTTAATGTAGCACGGATTTTATTTTGAGCTTCCCCTTACTGGAGACAGGATGGGGCGAGTGCAGACTGTACTGAGACTCAATCAGATAAAGCGGCCTGTGTCATTTTGTGAAACTTGTTTGAACTGAATATATCTTTGAACTTTGGGTCTGTCTCTTTTTTTTCTTCTCTCTTTCTCCCTACAGCCAGTAAAGAAGAAGAAAATCAAGCGAGAAATAAAAATCTTAGAAAATTTGCGAGGCGGTCCAAATATCATCACACTTTTAGACATTGTCAAGGACCCTGTGGTTAGTATCATAATCCTTAAAAAATATTCGCCAAACATTTCTTGGCCATGTATCTTATACTTTTGCAGGTGATTTTTATGATGTTTCTTGTGTTTGAATAAAAGTAATAGTTCTCTGTAAGGATAACCGACTGGTTTCCTCTCTTTTCTCAAGTCTCGGACACCTGCTTTGGTTTTCGAACATGTTAACAACACAGACTTCAAGGTAAGATCCTCTCTTGTTTTCTCTTGTTCTTGCTCTGTTTGTGTATTTGTCAGTCTGTCTAGCTCTACATAAGTGTACACCAATTATCCATAATGAAATCACTTGACTAATCTAGGTCTCCCTTGTGCTGCCAGAACGATGCACAATCCTTGGGAATCCCTGTGCTGGGATATCTGGCAACTAGACATTAGAAGCAGATCCTATAGGTTGCAAGATACGTCTCCATGAATCAGATTAATAATAATAATACATTTTATTTCTAACGCACTCAAAGTGTTACAGAGAAAATAATCAGCAAATTACTTCTCCAGTACATCCCAGAGATGCTCGCACATTATGAGATGTGGGCAATTTCAAGGCCAAGCTTTCAACCTCATTCCTCAAGCAGTTTTTGCAGTTAGGCAGGGCACGTTATCCTACTGAAGAGTACCATTGCTATTAAAGAGTGATGGCATGACATGGCATACTTGGTTTGCAACAAGTTGATGGTTCATGTCAAAGTAATATCCACATAATCGAAGGACCCAAGGGTTTCCAGCAGAACACTGCCCAGAGCATCACACTGCCTCCTCCAGCATGTCTTCTTCCTGAAGTGAAACGGACCATTCTGTCATTCGTGAACCACAGCACAGAATTATTCCTCTGAATTTAACCCATTCACCAAGTGAAGCAGCGGGAAGCCAGGAACACCGCATCCTGGGAGCAGTGTGTTGGGATGGTACCTTGCTGTAGTGCATCATGCACCTAGCTGTCCACATTGTTGTAAAAATGTCAGTAATTTGTGCCCCAGTAGCTCTTCTGCGGGATCAGACCAAATAAGTGTTCACTCCCCACGCCCATCAATGAGCGATCCTGCTTCATACCAGGGACACCCTGCAAGACCTGCTATTTTCTACCATCTATCCATTACAGTTTGGCTACTGAAATCCTTACACTTGTGCTGCTTCGAAAACCTCAATGTCTGTTAACCTGATATGTCCCACTCCTAAACTGGTGCCATTGTAACGCGATAATCAGTCTTATTTGTTCACTTCCAGTGGTTTTGAAGTTGAGGCTGATTGCTGTGTGTGTGTTTGTGTACGTATTTCCAGTGTAATTTGAACCCAGCTTTTCTTTTTTCTCATAGCAATTGTATCAAACGCTATCAGATTATGACATCAGGTTCTACATGTATGAGATCTTAAAGGTAAGCTAACAATTTTAAATGCTTAATAAATGTGATGTGTGAATTCACTTGAAACGGTCTAGCAGAAAAATGATGTTGGCTGCAGATTATGTGCCTGATTTAACCTGGAGCGGATTTAGGAAACACCTGTATATTTCATAACAACCCATTTTTGGGAGGCTTGGCCTCCACAGTTGTTTTTGTTCTTTGCTGGACTGACAGAAACTCATCTGAAGTGTTCGTCTTTTCTCTCGTACCACATTCCAACATTTCCTGTTCTGTCTGAAATAGCTCGAAGTGTTAATTTGTGGGTGTGAGCAGTAAAAACTCTTAGTCAGCTTTTGGTGCAAACATTTTGGTCTTATTTTGTTATTGTGAAACGTATTAAATCACACAGATACAATTTCTTGGAATGAACACTGATGTAGTGTCTAATTTGAGTATAGTGTGTAAATTAGAATATTTATAAATATTTTACATACTGTTTTACAAAAAGGTATTTGTCTAATTTGTTTTATTCTCTAAATATTAATTGGGTTTGATAACTGAACCAAGCTTTGCCATTGCTAAAACTTGGATGGTGGACAAATGATCCTTATTTAATTATCAGTTGAGTTGTCAATGCTAGCTCTGCCCCCCTAACGTATGGTACATTGTTATGCTGTTATGGATTTGTGAAACTGGATCCAGAGACAGAGGTCAGATATAGTGTTTACACAAGGTTAGGTTATGTGAGGGAGGACTAAACAGAAATAAGTTGAAAGACCTGCATCTGATTTTGTACACAGGACAAGGCTGCACCATTTGGACGATGGGCTTTGGTTGAGATTACTGCAGTATGTTGCAGTTCATATAAACATTTCAGTTTCAGCGGTAGTGTTGAATCAAAGCAAGCAATTCATTTGCCTGCGTTATTGTGACAAATATGATTTTACTCATGCTCTACAAACGTGTAACAGAGCGAGGTGAGATTAAGCTGTGTGGTGGCAAGTGTGGCCCATATGGAGGCGACATGTGTTTAAGCCTGGAGGATTTATGTGAGCAGACAGCAGGGAGCAGAGTTCACCGCTCGCTCCCTCATTCCGACTCCCTCAGTCACAGCTGCTGAAAACAACCCAGCCACCCCATATCATTTTCTCTGTACATAGCCATAAGTGGACAAAGGAATGCATTGTTACCTGGAGGGGGGCATGGATTTCTGTCTTGCTTGCTCTGTTTTAATGTCCCTTGTTTGCCTCTCTTTTATGCCCCAATTTAAATCAGATTAGCAAATTATATATTCAGTGCCTTGGTTATTGGATTAATGAGAGTTTGCTCTCACGCTTGCGATTGTTTGAGAGATTTAATGTGTACTTTCTCGAGACTGATATGGTCATTTATAAACAGTTGCCCTGTCGCAGTGATTGGTTAGGCACAGTCGGAGTGTGCGACTTCTGGTTTGTTTGGGAGTTTGACCTCTTTCAGGTTCCTGAGGGTTAAGCTGAATCAGTGAAAACTGCATCTCACTCACGCGATGAGCCTGATCTGCTGTGGCTCTGTGTGTAGTCCTCTACGCTCCTGTTAGTCCTTCCAGCCTATTCTCTTCCTAATGTCTGTCTTTCCACACTCTGATCTTTTCGCTGAAGTTCAATGAATTTTAGGGACTTTTAGTCAAAGCCACAGTGACGTACCACTTTTATGATTAAATCTTTTATTTGCTTATTCATTTTATTGTTTCAGTTGATTGTCTCCAAGTTTATTAGTAATGTATACACATTTTAAATAGTTGATTGAACAGATTTCTCCCTTCCTAGGCCTTGGACTACTGCCACAGTATGGGAATCATGCACAGAGACGTCAAACCACACAACGTCATGATTGACCACGAGCACAGAAAGGTATTGGCTTTCCCGCTGCTAATCCTCACCGTTTTATGGTGAAGTTGACGTCATACTCTTCCGTCTGAACCAGAGCACAATGCATAAAGTAGAGGGGGGAGTTGGCTCTGTGGTGTTTGAAACACCCTTTTTATGCATGATTTTTTTACATAGGAGTTCAGTTTTATTTAAATCAGGATCTAATACCATTCTTTGGAAATAATCGAATGGGATCGCTGGTGAACAAAAGCCAATATGTTCTCGAGGTGTTTAGACAGACTTTGGCCTTCCTCACACTTTCAGAACACATTCAGCTGTGTTCCTCCGTGACCTTTTTAAAAGCGAACAAAGACAGCACACACTGTTTAACTGAGCTAAGTCTTACTGTGATATTTAGGATGACCCCTGAATAGGAACATGTAATTAAAGTTTTTTTTTCCAGAAGCATAAAATTTACAACAGTTACAACATTTAAGTAACAGCTTTTGAGTTCTCTTGGAGCATGTGATCCAGCCCTTGACAGTTCCTATATTGCTGTGGGCTGGACTTCTAACAATTTTCTTACACTGTGGGTGGAGTATTGAGACGAAAGCATTTTTAGATAGATAAATAAATGGACAATAGATACATTAATAGTAGAGGTGGGCGTAGATTAATTTTTTTAACACTGTTAAACTCGTTTAACGCATCTTGTGTTTGGTTTCTCAGCTCCGTTTGATAGACTGGGGCTTGGCGGAGTTCTATCACCCGAGCCAGGAGTATAATGTCAGGGTTGCCTCTCGATACTTCAAAGGACCTGAGCTGCTGGTGGATTACCAGGTTAGTGAGCATGTGTGAAGGTATATGTGCATGTTGCTCATCAGAAATGTATACTTGTGAAGTTAAATTCCATTTTACTCTGTTTATTGGTGTTATGACTTTTTTGTGTGGAAAGTAAAGGGTCACGTGCAGAAAAAGGATTTTTTCTGAGTGAGCTGCCATTAAGTTACCTCAATGGAGGGCGAGGGGCACCCTGAGATGCGTCACAGATGTTATATATAACCAGATATTAATTGCAGGCCATTTGTACAACATATAGTCAAGCCATCTGTTCCTCTATTAGATGGCTGATATAAGGATACAGAGTCCATTTGGAACCAGTTCTTAGAGAATTTAAAAGCAGTTTCTCTGGTTAATTAGACAAAGGGCTTCATGAGAATAAAGAGGTAATAAATCTCATAAAGCAGGGATTCCCGTGTCTGCTGATAGTGGTCTGTCACTTTCAAGAGTGTAGTTTCATCCCTCATCTAACATATCAACTAAAGCCTACAAGAGCATCTGAATATTAAATCTCTAGGGCACTGGATTACCAGGGTATGCTTGCTATGTATATACAGGGATAGCCTGGTCTCAAATGACTACTTGTATCTAAGCATGCTTCTTTGTTACTGGAAAAAGTGAGAATATTTTTCGCATTGTTAATCATCTTCTTAGCCAGGAAAATCACCTGATCTGGTTTCCGTTCTTTTTTGCAGATGTATGACTACAGTTTAGACATGTGGAGTTTAGGCTGCATGCTGGCCAGTATGATCTTTAGGAAAGAGCCGTTCTTCCATGGTCACGACAACTATGATCAGGTAAGTGAACCACTCTGAACCTTCATATCTTTCAGGTTAGCTTTAGATCTACAGAAAATCTTTTAGAATCAAAGGATCTAATCTTTTGTGACCATCTTTGTAAGTCTAGGTATAATTAGTTTTTGGATGTGTGCTTGTATAACCTGTTTCAAACTAATTTGTTGTTTAGCATAAAAATAAAACTACAGTAACTATCAATAAGCGTTTTGCCGCTTAAATACATAAACATTCAAATTACTGTAACACTCTGAAAACAGTACATGCTGCTACTGACATTTCCCATACTCTCATAGGTGGCTTTATTAGAATGAAGTTTGAGCACCTTAACAAGAATTTGGGTGAAAATACATTGTGATTCTCAAATAATTGATGTATCTGTTTTTGCATTTCATCAGTAATATGATATATTAGTCTTTGTAGATCTTTTAGCCCAATACTGCTCCAGACTGCATTCTTAATGATTATTTCATGAGCTGGTTTAGGGTGTTTAAAGAGTGTGTTCCTTGTTATTTAAGCTAGAAAAATGGTTGCAGTGAAATTATTCATGTGCGTCGTTGATTTATACATTTAGCACTAGTGCTACCTACAATTTCTTAGCAAAGTAACATGTTGGTGAAGATGAAGTGTGTTTTAATGGACTATCAGGGTTTGATAGCCCTCTGGTGTTTCAAATGAATACTGTTTCATTTGACTATTTTTTTTTTCTACAGCTTGTACGGATTGCAAAAGTACTGGGCACAGAAGACTTGTATGACTACATCGATAAATACAACATTGAGCTTGATCCACGATTCAATGACATCTTGGGCAGGTATGACTTGTGTATTAGGTTCTGTCTTTGTACTGTGCAACAATATTTAATGAGGTTGTATGAATGTAGTGTTTTTGCCCCCTTCTCCCATGGCACCATGCACAAGCACTATGTCTTTAGGTCCATTTTTTTGTTTGTATGTTCATTCAAGTTGGTACTATGCATTATCGGTGCATTTTTTTCTTCGTTCATGTGGTGTAGTTTCAAAACAATGTTTTCAAATGGGAAATAATTATGAATGATTTGACTTGATTGTGAAAAGTGTGTGCCCCAAAAGTCCAAAATGACAAAATCCTTTAAAGATTAATATGCATTATATTTCTTTTAAGACAAACACAAGAAGAATCACTTGTTAGTGAGCTAGTCTTTTAGCCTTTTTGTATTGTCTAGCCTGTATGATGCCTGGTCTGTAACACTCATAACTAACTTGATTGTGAATGGGTGGGGCTGAACTGCTCTAAGCTGTATAGAAAGTTTTGTGGGACAATATTATTTACTATGAAGATATATTATATAAGATATACAGGGAGTGCAGAATTATTAGGCAAATGGGTATTTTGTCCACATCATCCTCTGTATGCATGTTGTCTTACTC
>JBBPDH010000136.1:6499265-6513294 GCA_037974565.1 Clupeocharax schoutedeni
TGAAGGGTGCGAAAGGCAAAATAATCTCCCGACCACTATGTCGACCTGAGACAGCAAGACCAAGACAGCGAGACCAAGACAAGACCAAGACAAAAGACCGTCGAGACTGTGACAAGACCAAGACCACGTAAAAGACCGGTCTCGAGACATCCAACTCTAGCTTGGGTGCAAATCAAGACTACTTAAATACTTGAAAACTTGTACTCCTTGGCATCAGTTCTTATGGTGGGCCACCAGAAGGCGCGTTGAGGGCTGGTAAACCACAGTTTTAATCTGAGAAATCTCCGATAGGATTAGGGATCCTCACCAAGGAATCCAGACAATTACCAGTTGCGTGAGAAAGCCAAAAAGTGTATCTGCATTTATTAACCTCTATACAAATTAGCCCTAACATCAGCGTAAACACTATCAACCAGCATTTCTATATTGCCATGAAGGCATCCTCTGTCATACTTGTGGTGTAGTAAGAGAGAACATATAAGGGATACAAAATCAATGAGTCTGAGTCATAGAATGCTGTGCTACAGAATATTATGCAACATGACAAACACACTTAATGTATTATAATACACATAGCATAATAACATACAAAATACTAGTTTTTATATTAACATACAAAATACTAGCAAAAAGATATGGACATTAATGCATTAATGAGTTAATGAGTGTCTCTTAAAGGCCTTTGTCAGCTTGAGTGGGACAACATAGCCTGTCAAAAATGCAGTGCCACTAAGCTTAAGGTCCTTCTTTACCAGATTTTCCTGAATTCTCTCAAATTGAATGTCATCTCATTCTTTTATTTTTTCAGGTCACTGCAAACATGTGAATGAAAAGAATAGGAAAAAAATCTGCATTTCTGTTAAGCATTGTAAGATATTAATTCTCTTTATTATTCAATGTAAGCAGATTTTTCCCCTTTCAGTCTTTCTTCCCTTGGTAATGTAGAGTTAAAAAGGGTCATGCAAATGTCTATGGTTAATTTCAAACTGAAAATATGACAGAAAAATTTAACTGAATTCTAAGAAAACAAAAATCTTTATCATTCTTAAACAAAACAACATACCACATTTCTTCACAACCCTTGGCACCCTATTCATACAAGCTGTCTTTTCCAGCATAACACAGAATAGTCTTCTCTAATAATGCTTCATGACACAGATTATTTTAGCTCCACAGACCAACACCCTCATCAAAACATTTAGTTTTCTGTTCCCTGAACAGATACACTCTACAATAATATGTTATATTATATATATAATGTTATATCTGCTATAAGAATAATGTTATAATACTGTATAAAAATGTATACCAGATCTCTAAACCAAAATACACAGAAATACACCCCATCTTTTGGATTAAGTGGCCGTTAATTTGTTAAACCAACCTATTAATTTTACCTTAAAATTTGATTTCAAGCATGGGTGTGAAACCCCTTAATCTTTCATTCAGGAGGTTCTACTATAAGGGGCAAATTTGAAAAAGAAACTGGAAAATTCAGTTATTTTACAATAGAATGTTTTTATTGTCACTACACACATGTACAAGAAGATTAATCATCCTTAATCTGTGCACTTTTTTCCGTACATTTACATTCATTTCCCGTTTGGAGAGTCAAACTTAAGGTAAATTTAAGAGGTAAAATTAAGTCGTCTGGTTTCGTAATGGTTAACGTTAAACGCGGAACCATAACGGTTCAAGTCCGTGTTTCCTACCCTAGAGTAGAGTGCAACTCAAAACATGTAGCCACGAGAAGCTAAACGTTGAAAATGAGACACGGGTGGAAGACGTTCCTTTTTAGACTGCACTATATATTTACAAGACATATTTAAGGTTATTTAAGGTTAAATACCAGTATAGCGCCGAGTTATTCCATAGCTGTGGGTTATGGTCTTGTTAGTTACACGAATATACCGAGCCATATCGTTTTCTGCGATATTACTAGTTCACTTCAGGGATGGGTTTAAGTGACGCCCTTTTTCCGTCTGATTAATGGTTTTGTTTAACCGTTTAAGTGATATTTCAGTGATGTTTAAGTGATGTTCCTGGGCGCACTTCATTTTGCTACGTTTAGACCGTACACTTCGTGTAGCCAGCTATTTAACCCATTCATCCAGATACTGTTCCACCATTATCTGTGATTTGTGTGATTTAATTAAATACTATGTATAAGCAATCATCCTTCGATTTAGACCCTAGTTCAATGCCCAAGCAACCAAACACTGTCCTCCATAAAGACGGAGAAAAAAACAGTCCTATAAGTGTAATATTAGTTAGTTCAGGTAGCCGTGGAAATAAGTTACTCTTCAGATATCCATTTCTGAAAGTGGCAGAAAACACTTCATCATGCGCATGTAAGTGGCCTGCTGAAAGGTTTGTTAAGATGCTGTTACTCTCTGTGTCCTACCCTTTTAGATAATTATGTGATTTTCTTACTTAAACATGTCAGTTACTAAACTGAGTTCAATCAAACGTTTGATCGTCCAAGTCACTAACCTATGCTGGTCACTGACACTCTAGGACCAAATCTGAACACCCTTGTTCTGCAGATTACGTCTCCTAATAGCTCCCAATAACAATACAGTAATTTTCTGCCCTGTATATTAAAAGTTATTAAAAGAATTAGATCCAAATCTACACAGATATCCACTGACCATGGCCTACAAAACATGACCAAACTCGTGATGTCTTTTGGTTTTTGAAGCAAAACAGCAGAGTCCATATGTGCTGAGCAGCACGGTAGATGCCACAGATGACCCAGATGGAGACTCAAGGTAATGTGCAAAATAACTCCGGTCTTTCATTGCTTTGAATAGAACGAACAAAAAGCCTGAAGAGAGTTAGGGCTTTAGAGTGTGGACAAAATGCCAGAATTTCAGCATATTAAAAATGCACTACTGAATCATTGTCACATGGTTAGAGATTGTTGTGCATTATTTTAAATGTAAATTATTTATTTTTGTTGGACTATATAAACATTTTGATTGTTTTGATGTCGCTAACTAGTTCATATCAGCTGCTGTAGTCTGACCCTGTAAAAATCTATGCTGTAATTTCTCACACTTGCATTGTGTGATGCTGTATTACTTCTAGTCGGTTAGTAAAGTGATTGTGTGGTTGAATTTAAATATTTTCTCTTAAGTGCTTCAGTTAATTCAGTTGTTGTTTCATGTTGAGGATGGAATGATTATATTCTAGTCAAATATGATTATATTGTAATCTGGCTGCAGGTCAGGTTTGTACACGTCCAAAATATTAAGTCTATTTTAAGTCAGTGTCTCTTTCTAAAATAGCAACTCAGTGGTGTGTGTTCTGAAATACATTACATATCCAAGTGCCTTAATGTGGATGTCTAAACATCAGTTCCATGTGACAGTTCTGATTTTTAATATATTTCAAAACAACAAGCATTGGTAGGACATTTTTGTTCCTTTTTGCTGTTACAACATTGTCCAGTCTTCTGGAGAGGCATTCCACTAAATGTTAAAACATGACTGCAGTGATTTGCATGCATTCAGTATGAGAGCATTAGATTAGATTAGATTAGATTAGATTCAACTTTATTGCCATTACACATGTACGAGTACAAGGCAACGGAATGCAGTTAGTTAGGTTCAGGTGTGGTTCATAGTCACTGTTTTAATGCATTCCAAAAGTATTTGATGGGGTTGAAGTCAGGACTCTGTACATTTAGGATGAAATTCATCAAATAGTTACAGACTTTGGTTTGTGCATGTGGGCATTGTCATATTGAAGCAGAAAAATGCATTTACTAGGCTGTCGTGACAATCAGTAAGCAGTTCTTTAGAATGGAATTTTTTGTTTTGTTAGTCATTGTATGATGTAGAATTAAGATTTTCTCCTGACAGTCCCAAATCAAAACACCCCCAGAAGATCTACCAACTTTTACAGGTGGCTCTGTGCGCTTGGGCTGGTAGTGTTTCCTGGCATTCACCAAATTCATATTTGAGTCAAGAAGATATTTCCACTGTTTGAGAGCATAGTGGCATTGTGCTCATAGTACTTTAGCCTGTTCATGGCATTGCATATAGTGATCCTTGACTTGTGATTCTTAGAAACCAAAATCCAAGACCGTCTTTAGTGAACTCACTACAGGTAAAGTGAGATGATTTTTATGCAGTAAATGTTTCAGAAAATCTGTTTTGTGGGTTATATAAACCGATTAACCACAATATTTAAACCACTGACAGGTGAAGTAATTACTATTGAACCTGATCTCTTTACAATGATACCCATTCTTCTTATTGGTACCTAAGTTCTTATTCATATGTCAGGAGCATGAAAAATGAGCAAGCATAAGCATATACGTGACTTTGACAAGGGGTGTATTGTGATAGCTAGACAACCGGTCAAAGTACCCATGCTGACCCCTGTCCACCACCGAATATTTCTACAATAGGCACATGAGCATCAAAACCCGACCTGGTAGCCTAGTCTCATGAGTCATGTTGTCTTTTACATCAAATCGAAATCCACGTTAGTGCATGTCACTTACTGAAATTTGAGATGGGAGAATATTGCACTGTGGAAAGACCAGCAGAGGCACTGTGAAAATGTTCTGCTAGGATACTTCCTGTTCTGTCATTTCTGTGAACTTTGACACATACAAACTACCTAAATAGTACCCCCCTTCCCAGGGCAACAGTATTACTTAATTGCTTTGGCTCTGTAGCCACACTGCAAAAACTGTTCAACAGTGGTTTGAGGAACATGACAAAGAATTCAGGGTGTTCACTTGGCCTCCAAGTTCCCAAGTTTTTTACATACTTTTGGCCATATAGTGTATGTAACTGCTTTGCACCCACATATAACTGAACTCATTATATAGCAAAATGTTGCTGTCAGAAGAAACTGTTGAATCTCCAAAATGTTAGCTTTTCAGGAGAAGAAAAATATTGATGAGCAATTGATGTTAGAGTAAAAATGATATTTATGTTTGGGTCCATTAAAAATGAATATATAATATTTTATCCCAGTAGTAAGTAATTAAAATATATTTAAAATACATAAATGATCCAGTGAAACATCAGGGACATGTCAAATATTTTTTCAAGAACAAACTCAACAAATTCACAATTCACATTTCAACAAGGGTCAATTTTACGTCTTAGTGTGAACACATCTCACTTTTTGTTTATTTAATTTTGTTTTTTAGCAGTTATTTTGTGCGTTCTGTCAGTTTGTCTGCTGCCTTTTTCTTTTTTGTTTCCTTTATTTCTCTGTTTATGGCCATATTCCCATTTCAGAGAACAAACTCCACTAACTGATGAACAGTTGGTAGCGGGGTAAGATAAAATCATTCTAAACCACTTTTCCTTTTTTTCTAGAATATCCCATATTTTTTGTACCTTTCCTCCCTTTTGTTGTTTTGTCCAGCTTATTCAGTTATGTACACAGTATATATGTCTCACTTTGTTTGTCATATGCAAATCCAGCCCGTATCTGATTGCGTCAATTATGCACTGTAATTTAAAACATATCACTATAATTCATAATGATGAGGAGCAAAGCTGTGATAATTTTCCAGTAATTAAGAATAGATGTGCTGGTAAGGTGCTGATAAAATGCAATCTCACCTGACACGCAACATCACACCTTTGGCTTCTTTACATTTCTCTTGACCAAATAGTCTCACCACTGATTCAAATTAAAGATCTGAATGGGACCACCAGCTTTTATCCATTTTTGATGGGGTTTGACTCTTAATTAAATGCCTTAAATGGAGTGGCTGATCTAGCCTAGAGCATGAGTAGATCAAGCATGAGTCTATCTGTTAAGTGCTTCTTCAAGTTCCTCTCATTCTCAGGCCAGATGATTATATTCTGCCAGCTTAGTTCAAATAATTTGCCTTTTTACCCTTTCCCCTGTATATTTCCCAGTTAGGTGTTTAATTCTTTAAGAGCTAGTGCTAGTTAGCTTAGCTCTGTAAGCCAATGGAACCCCACTTGATCACTGGGAAATTAAGATTCGCTCATTCTCTGTAATTAGGTGTGTTGTCTCATTGCTTTTCCCCCTTCTTTTCCTCCTGAAAGATTCTCAGATATTATTCTTGCTACCATCTTGGCCACAAAGTCAGATATGTGCGGCAAAAAGTTTGAACTGAAGATTGACAATGTTCGCTTTGTTGGGCATCCTACCCTCCTACAGCCTCCTCACACCATTCAGGTGAGAGATTAATGACAATAATTTGTACAGCAAATATACAACCCAGTAGGGCCACCTTAATTTAAACTAGAAACTCTTTTCATGAGAGCACTAGCAGATGAGATGCCAGAAGAGTTTTTAGCCTAAGAGCTCCACCTACTGGTGGAGAGTTCACTTGTTGGGTAAATGAGATGACGCATAGTTCTTACCCTTTGAGAATGGTATGCGGTATCTGAACAGTTTGTTATTTTTGATGTGATACAAATGCCATTTGTCTAAACAGTGTGCATCTACATCCAAGAACTTGCTAAAATCTTCTCTCCACCAAAGGTTTAATTAAAATAACTTCTTTTTTACCCCAATAATCACTGAACATGCTAAAGAATAGTGTGTTTGGGCCAGAGGAATAGTAAAATTTTTAGCAATTTTGTATCCCTGTGATTGCACCAGGAAATTGAACCACTTTCTACAGCTATATGTGGTGCAGTTAAATATAATTAATTATGTAAATATATATAAAGTATAAGTATAAAGTATGAACTTTACATGAAGCCAGACTTTTTGGAGAGATTTTTGCCATTTTTGAATATGCTTATATTGTTGTCATGTTATCTCCTTATTAAATGTGTGGAACATTTAAGTTGCTTAATAAACTAATAATGCATTATGCTTTTATAGGTGTCTAAGACAGACCCTTCACCGAAAAGAGAAATGCCAACTATGATCCTGTTCAGTGTTGTTTTTGCCTTAAGGGTAAGAATGTTTTAAAGGGTTTTGTTCAAATTTTTGGCACATTCACTTATTTTTTTATATTTTACACCATTTTTGAATGTGTGCTTTTGCAAAAGTCTTAAGCATCTAGTAAAGCCATTCATTTGGACAGTAAGCATTTATTTGTTGTAAAATAACTGACAAATAATAAATATTAAATAAAAATAAAAATAAATAGAATAAATACGTTAAAGTTTGTTGTGATTTTGTCTGCCAGTGTGTTAGGTGATCCATTTCCAAGGAAGCCCAGTATTTATATTTATCATTTTAGTGTCTGCTTCAGGATTATTAATTGTGCATTTAATTAAATACCTCTGATGGATTTAATAAATCAGTGCTACGGTTGAAGTTCACTGAGAAGCCTGGAATCAAACCTGTTTTAACTGTATTTCTCCATTTAAAAAATCAATTGCTTAAAAATAGATTCCTGTTATATTCCTGTATAATTTTCTCATTACCTTAGACTGTAAGACCTGAATTAAACTGGGGTCTTACAATCTAAGGTAATGAGAGAATTCGGGCTGTCAGTAGATCAAAATATTTAATTGTGATTAATCTCATTTGCCATAGTTAACTCGCAATTAATCGCACCTTTAAACCTGTCCTAAACATACTCTTATCAACATAGGAGTCAACAAATATGTTTGCTTTGTGCAGATTTATGTTTATAAATGACGGTCAATACTCTGAACATCATTAAAAAAAATTAATAATAATCAGGCTCAGAATCAGAATCGTGTCTATTAGCCTATTGGAGAAGCAAGCATGTTCTGTAAGAGACGTGGCTGTGGTGTAGGCACATGTACACACACATCATTACACGTTGTTGTTTTATGCTGTTGTGCTTGAGAGACACCATTGACAGAATCAAATTCCTTGTATTTGTTCACTCACATACTCGACCAATAAACGCGATTCTGATTCTGATATAGTTACTGGTGCTGTATGACAGACTGTGGGTCCAAAGTTCACTGGACACTTGCTGTGTCTGCTGGCTGCAGCTTGTGTGGATGTGTGCTGGTAGGCTGCAGGACTAAACACCTGAACAAACTGCAGAAGCGTCATATGAGCGTCTTGTGTGAAACTGTGCACTGCATCAATTGACGCATGCAGCCGTTATGGGTATAGGCAGTTAGTTGCCGTTCTAGTGTTTGGTGTAAAGGTCAGATGTTTTATATGGACAATAGCAATGGGAGCGTTGTACATATCAGGCTGGTTTTCGCGGGGGTCATTAAATAGCTCGATGCTCGCATTACTTCGGTAACAGCACAATTCAAAATAAAAGGATTTTTAAAACCTGCGTTAAGGCACGATAAAATAATTGTCGGCGTTAAGTTAATGATGCGTTTAATGCGATAATAGCCGCTTTCAGGCCGAACACGGCATGCACTGCGCTTCACTCTGAAACCCATTATTTCCTGTGGCTTGCGCGGCACAGAGACAGGGCCTTTAACATTTCATTTGTATTAGTCTATTTGTCATAATATGTCATAGTACAAGGTATAAAAGGCAACTTATGTTAAAAAAACAACGTTTTTGTTCTGTTGATTTGACAGTATTTTATAGTTTGGTATACTATAAAATATTTATTTCATAATAGTTGGGGTACTAACACAGACTGTGTTTATTGTGGACATTCTTCAGTTACACTGCCCTGTAGAACTTGGCAAGGCAGTTTTTATAACGTCTTCTTAGGGCTAATAATATAAGTAGCCCTAAGAACGTCTTCTTAGGGCTAATTATATGCATTTGTTTTTTTAAAACAAATGCATATGGGAATATGATCATTCATTTTATTATACATTTGGAAACATGTACAAAACCCCAGCTCCAATAATTGTGTAAAGTTTGTAAAATAGTTGCTTCTTCAAATAAAAATGCAGATTATTGATTTTGCTTATATCTTTGAATAGTTTGAAACACTTTTAAATAATAATTGATACAAATAAAATGTCTAACCTGTTTTATATGTGGTAATAAATGATTGAATAAAAACACTGGCTTATAAAAATGTGAATGTCAAAGTATCATCCTTGTCATCCTTGAGATTTTGCCTAGGTTGAAAATCCCTTGCTTCCTAAGATGTCACTTAAGTAAGTTTTTCATTCACATATGCAGTTTTGAAAAATAAATATCTTTCTGATTAACATGCTGTGTTATTGCAAACTGTGAAAGAAAACACTTCATTATTTAATTCTTTTTGAAAGGTTTGTCTCCAAACCTTTAATAGGCAAAGCAAAGGGAGTCATGTAATTTTTATTTATTTATCTTTGTCACTTAAATATTTAGTCAAACATGTTACAGATGAAGTGAATCAGCTTTTTGTCATGTTAAGCTGACCTGCTTCCCAGAAAGGGAGGAGGCTCTGATAAGCCCCACAGCATGCTATCGGTTTGGTTCTTTGCTTAGTCAGGCTGCCCCACCCTTACCCCTCCCTCCTGTGCAACCATGACTCAGCAGAACACAGTGCCTGGTCAACTCCCTCAGCTGTGCAAAGTGCACAGTCATGCCTCTATCAGCAGCCCCACTACCCTCACACCCCTTCTGCAGGCAATCTTCCCACCCTGACTCAGCAAACATGCCACAGAATTTAGTGAGATTTCAATTTACTTCAGTTATTTCTGATCTTATTGCAGAACCATGGTACAATAGCTTTTGGATAAACAAACATCAGCTCTGAAGACCATCAGTTGAATTCTGAAATCATGTTTCTTCTTTGCATAAGAAGAAGAAACATCATTGGTGACCCGATCTGCCGTAATGAGTCTGCTTATTTACATACACACCAATTATGTTGAAAGACATCAAAAATTTTGAGTTTTCTTTTTTGGTCTTATATGAAAGAAAATGTCTTAAATTAATCTTCCATCATGGAAATACTTGTGAAAATGTACTTAAATGGCTATTTAAGTTGAGCTGCATCTCTCAGATCTTACAGAAATATAAATTATTTGTATATAAGTATTTAATAAACAAAGCTTCAGTCTGATTTAATGTATTTTTCTAAGTATCTAAATGCCTGTAGTAAAATTTTGTTGTTGAATACTGGGTGCATGCTATGGATTGTTTAAGATATCAACAAAAAATGCCAAATAACTTTTCTCAGGTTTTCAGTTGGAAAATGGTGCTGCGATACCATAATTCAAACGATTGTAACTCGACAACCGTTTAAGATACAGCTTTGACCAGGATATACTTTTATAGCCTTTTTTTATTTTTCAATGATACCAAAACCTCAATTTTGAAATTTGGGTCACTGTGACTAATTTTGCCAGATCAGGTGACATATTATGATATGCATAAATGTTGATTTTGCACAGTACATTGGTCACATCTTAAAATTAAGAGGGTTAAACTGTTTTTGTGTGTACTGATAATCATTCAACAAATCCCCCCGAGCTTTTAAAAATGTGAAGTGTAGATCTCTACACTTTTGTTTGTGTATAAAAAACTACCATAGTCATTTATTCATTTACTAGTATTACTATTTTTTTTGTTGTCTTTAAAAAATATTGATCATGCTGTAATTACTCTTTCAAGGAACTCATATTGGGGTAACTTATAGTATTATACAGTTCATGTTTTTTTAATTGGTGACAAGAATTGTTCCTAACTATCTTCTATTTCTCTCCACACCCCACACCATCTACCTCCCCCCTCTCTCTTCTTCCTGCTTGTCCTCCACATGTCTCTTTGCTGCCCCATGCAGGCCAATGCAGACCCATCAGTGATCAGTTGTATGCATAACCTTTCCCGGCGAATCGCCATCGCCCTTCAGCATGAGGAGCGCCGTTGCCAGTATCTCACCAGAGAAGCTAAGCTTATGCTGGCTATGCAGGATGAGATCACTACCATGACTGAGAGTGAGTCCTTTCGCCATACACAACTTGACAGTGCTTTTCACTCATCTCTCAGTCCTTTATTCACCCCTCATATACCATTGTTCTTATGAAAAATTCATTAACTCTGGTATGCATCCAAAGAATGTGGTAGAGAAGCAGTGTGTCATATTTTGTGAAGTTTGAATCTTTTTTAAAATATTGGCGGCTAGATTCTTGCAATGACAGAGTTCACTTGGTGGTGTTGTGCAGTAATAATCCACTGCCCATTTTAACTGGAGTATGCGTGGCTGTACAGAACGTTAACTTGTGTGGAGTACTAAGCTTATTTAAAGATTTAGATCTTTAGATAATCAAGAGTCTATGAGAGAACATATTCTCTCTATGAGAGTATCTTGGTCTGATATTAGACCCAAAATGTAGTTAAGCAATCTTTAGTTTTAAATTTGTTTATCATTTCAGCAGATGGAACACCCCAGTCCCCCTTTAGGCACATACTTCCCAAGTGTAAACTGGCAAGAGACCTAAAAGAAGCTTATGATAGGTGAGTGTTCAGGGCTGTTAAAAAGCTCATGGACCTATATATATATATGTATATATGTATTTACGAACATATATGTGTTTCATCCTCAGCCTTTGCACGACTGGAGTGGTGCGACTTCACATCAATAACTGGCTGGAGGTCAGCTTTTGTCTACCTCATAAGATCCACAGAGTGGGAGAGAACCACATTCCACCAGAGGCCCTGGAACGCAGCCTCAAGGCCATTAGGTGAGGGCACCTTTCTGTAAGGAATTGTTGCTCATTAGTTTTCAGATTTTCCAACTCAAATGGCTCACCCCAAGAGAAGTTTGGCATTGAGCAGAAGTGTTGCAAGAAGAAACTTGCTAAATTATTCACCTGAGACAGGAATTGAGAATTTTTTGTTGGAAAAGTTTTGGTGTGAAAATGCATATATGTTGTCTCTGCAGACCATACCATGCCTTGCTGCTGCTAGACAGTGAGAAGGCCTTGCTGGCTCAGCTCCCTCTAGACTGCTCTCCTGCTCTAGTACGGCTCATCAAAATCTGTTCAGCCATGAAGAACCTGCAGCAGCTGGCCCAGGATGCTGACCTGGCTCTCCTGCAGGTGACTCAGCACATTTGTACTAGATACAGTTTAAAACAAAAGTAGTTACTAGTTTTCGCAAATATACCTTTGTGATATTTGGTTCACTTTGGAATTTGTGTTGCAGTAACTTCAGATGTCTTCTAAACATGTACGTTTTATGCATATGATATACAGTAAACATAACACTTTAATGTGGATCAGCACTCGTGATTTCAGTCCATTTCAGTATAGAATTTCCCCTGTGGAGCATATCTCAAGTGTTTTTCATTTTGTTCTTCTTAAAGACTTGTATTTTTATTACAGTAAATTAAATTAATTTATTACTGTATTTACCCTGCTTATACCAAAGAAATGCATGAATTACAGTACAGTGTATGTAGGGGTAATGTCGACGTTCTAGCACTGCAGAAGTTCAGTGTACACTGTACAGTATGTAAGGGGTTACCTTTACAAGGGTTTACACAATAAAAAATGTTTTTTTTTACCACATAACAACGTGGGACGTAACCCCAGCGATAAGTGGGATTTACTGTATACTGAAGACACTAAAATTAAGATTCTTCAATAATGTACATTTTATAATATTAGAACATTCTCATACCAATCTTAAACGCTAATAGTTTCTAGGGTTGGGACGTTTTGTTTTAATCAGTATTGTGCTGCCACCTAGTGGACAGAGTTTCACTAACATGGCTCAAGAAGGGTTGGCACTCGGCGCAGATTGGTGATTTTCCTGCTTAAACACGTCTAATTCACCATAGTCAGCCTAAGGTGGTGTGTTGGAGCAAAGAAATGACCAGACTACATGCATTTCAGCTCTTTACAGCTCATAAATATTTGTTTAACGGTTTGACACTTGAAATGAGTTTTATACTGATTCTGGAGAACAATATTTCCACCTGTGTAGAAAAGTGATGGAAATAAACAACTAAGCTTATCATGTTCTTTGATCTGTCTTGTTAGAATATTTTGTATCAGTGCAGTTAGTGTTTGTTTACTTGACCTTGATCCCCACACAGGTTTTTCAGATAGCTGCTCACTTGGTGTACTGGGGTAAAGCCATCATTGTGTATCCATTATGTGAGAACAACGTCTACATGCTCTCTCCACATGCCAGCATCTGTCTGTGAGTGTGTCATGCCTGTTTAGAATAGATGAATTGGCTTTCTGTGTCATTTAGCGTATTTGTAAGCACATGTCTCATGTCACATCTTAGGTACTCTCCTCTAGCCCAGCAGTTTGCCCACCAGTTTCCTGGTCACAATCTGCCTTCCGTGTTAGCCAAGTTCTCTTTACCTGTGTCTCTGTCTGAGTTCCGAAATCCACTTGATGCTCCTGTACATGAGGTCAGTAATGTGAAAATGTTGGGTATGATGGTGACAATAATAATAATAATAATTATTATTATTATTATTAATTTTATAAGTGCCTTTCAGGTTACTCAAGGACAACTTACAATACATTATAAACCTCTAAAAACTGTACCTCGTAAGATCAGTATGTCATGCACATACTGATAGTTATACTAATGAAGAGAAAAATGCACCCATTGGATTTAGGTAGCATGCAGGTATCATTCTAGTTTAATGGTACAGAATATGAAGAATGCCTTGGTCAACTCAGAATTAAAAAAATAAAATAAATAGTTGTAGGCTGTTATAGACGTTAATGTGCTGCGTTAATCTGAGACTTTTATCGGGTGATAAAAAATATCGTTAACCTATTCACAAAGTTGGGTTGGGAGCTTGGTCTGTATTATGAAAGCTATGATGAATTTCACCTTCATATTTATGGTTTACACTATAAAAATAGGCATTGGGATCATTTGTGGGGGGGGGGGTGATTCAGACCTTCAGCAGAATTCAAATGAGCCATTTTAATCTAGATTTATTCCAAGATTACAATGAGATTAATGTAGATTAAAACAATTAATCTATGCCCACCCCTAAAAATAAATTAGTTAACAGAAACCTCCTGCATGTAAATATTGTATGGGCAGTTTACATACCAAAAGTGGCCTGCAAATTCCTGGTTAATCTTATTCAAATATGACAATATTGAGTGGAAGTTATATACAGTTGCAAGAAAAAGTATGTGAACCCTTTGGAATTATACAGATTTCTGCACAGATAGGTCATAAAATGTGA
>JBBPDH010000136.1:6530423-6546121 GCA_037974565.1 Clupeocharax schoutedeni
TCTACACTCTTAAAAGGGTGTCAGAAAAGGTTAATTCGAGAAATTTCTCTTTTCGTTGCCCACAGAATCTTTCATTAGGTGGAATCACTTTTTGCAAACAGGAAGGATCTTTTTCCTACAACTATGTGTCCAAACAAAAATAGCGTATACAGCTTAGTACAAATTTGACTGGCCTTAAAACAGTACATTAATAATGAGAGCACTTCACTACAACCCCACCACACTTCTGTCGGTTGGTCAATGGATCCACCTGTTATACAGCAGTTATAGCTCAGTTTAAATGATGAAGGCATGGAGAATGTTTCTTTACCAAGTGGCTGACTACCTCTTAACTAATTCTATCGGGAAATATAAGGTAAGATCGTAGAGACTGCAGATGTGTTTTCTCTGACTCCCTTCTCTGTTTGCCTCAGTGAACCTCTGCTATATTTAACCTGATAGCTCTGTCAGCTGACAAGAGGATCCTAGCACTACTAATCAGAGCGTTCACTGTCTCTTTTACTGTTGTATATTCTCACTCTGTAACACCCGTCTCAAAATTCAACACACAGTGTTGCGCAGCAAGCTCTGAACACACACTTTTTTATTGCACTGCCACCGTTGAGTGACTCTGGTATTTTAATTGGCCTAAAGAACAGTACGATTCCCCTGTGTCAGTGACAGCTGGAGTTTGTTTTAAACAGTTTTTGCTTTTCTAAAGTGCATATTAACTGTTTATCTGTTCAGTTGGAAATGGCTCCCTTTCAAGCTGATGAGGTGGGTGTTAGATTTTTGTGGTTTTTGTGGTTAGAACACAGTGCATTGTGCTTGGGCCAAAACCTCAGGTTGGATTCCTCCAACAAGCTTTAGATTCCACTCTCATCTCTGTTTTCAGAAGCTGCAAGCAAAAGCCAAGCCGAGGAGTGAGTGAGAGCTTTAGGTTCACTGTTAGAGGTGGGTGATCATAAAGAACCTTCACATAAACAATGTAAGTGCAATCTCTCTAAACGTTTACAATGATCTTTACACTTAAATTTCATTTACAAAAAGTTTTTGTCATTCTCAAGGTCTCTCAAAAGGTCCAATTTTTTGGTCTGTCCTCATGGGCTAGTAGGTTGGAGCAAGAATTAACTAGGGGTCTCTGCAGACTGCTATAAGGCCCACTCATTGATGTTCAGCAGACATGATTATTGCCTTGATTTTTAACCCACTATTTGCATTCCATGTCCACCTGTAAAAGCAGACGTATCAGAGTGGAAATGACTAGATTCTTCCTGTATTTATCCTGCATCTTATTGTCTGTGACTAGATTTTGTTTCACTAGTTTCCACCACCTCCACACTTCCAGTCTTTCCGGCTGAAACAGACCAGACCAGCTCTGCTCATCTAGAGAAAGTTTTCAGAGCTGTTCAGGAAAAATCTCTCATTGCCAGGTTCCCCCTCCCCATCTGCTCCATCCTTCTGATTAAATCCATCGTTAATTAAAAGCTCATTCATTTTTAAGGGCACCCTGAGCCGTGTGGCAGCTGGCAGGTGTGGCACCAGTGTACGAATGGTTGTGTGTGTGTGTGTGGGGAGGGGGTCAGGATTACCGTAGATCCTCCAGGGCCAAGGTATTGAAGCCTGTACCCCAGCGCCATCAGTTACGAGGCTGAGCAGAAACAGCTGGCTGCTGTGCTCATGTCTATTCATTCATCTACAGGGTTGGCACTCCAAACAGGCAGGAAGAAAAACACCTGAGCCATATCTAATAACAGCAGCCGGAACGCGGGGGATGCGAGTGTAGATCTGACACATAAGACAACGGTGGTCTGTAAAGACAAAGGAGCACAATAACAGCAGCTACAGCTTGCTTACTCCTGATGAGGTTTCATAACACACTTCCAGGCTTGTGACATAAACAAAGAATGTGTATTTGTGGCATGTATTGCTTAGTTTTCAGTTGGGCAAATATGAGGTTCTGCTCTCTCTTACTATGCAAGTTTTCTTGTTCTTCCTAGCATACTTCTTTGCTGCTGTTGATAATGATTAACAATAAGTGTTTTAATTAAGTAAAATAATAACCTGGTGATGATGCATCTTGAGAGACTACAGTCAATTTTGCATTATGACTGTTTCCAAGTTGGTCTGAACATTTGTGGCTGTTTTGACAGGAAATGTCACTAGGTATGGGTGAATGATAAATCGTTTTCATGACACCTAAAATTGAAAAGCACACTGCACAAAATCCAGTTTAACTCTCTTTTTAAGGACATGGGTAGCAGCTCAGTGTGTTTCATATAATGGCAATATCCATGATATGCTCAGAAAAGCATAATGTAACAATTTATCACAATACAATGAGACAATTGCCTTCAACTACGACCACTTTGATTTCACCTTGGTGAATTTAGGACATTAGAAAAGTTGGAAATGACCAGAGCTACAGCCTGATTATGTTTCAAGTCAGGAACATAATCAGGCAGTACCTCTTAACTTAACATGAGGGCTGTGGTGTGGGATGGTCAACAGACACATAACTCTTGTCTTAATTTTTAACCCGCGGTTTGCCTACTTTCATGTCCACCTGTCAAACAGCAGACATTTCACAGTGAAAAATATTGTATGTTTCCTTTCTGAATTTATTATACTTCTCTGAAGAATCATGTGAAATAAAATGTTAGTGAAGTATATGTGAGCCTATAATGGATCCATCACTTTATGAGCCATCACTTTATTGCAGAGATGTTGTTTGGGTGGGATTTACAAGGTTCAAATAGTAAACAGGCAGTACAAGCTCTCCGTTCTGATCCTGGTTAGAGAATGACAGCATTATTTAATGACATGGTTGCACGTCTGTGGCTTGTGTCAAAACAGAGGCATGTAATCAGTGGGCTGACAGGGACCAGTAGCTTTAGCAGAGAGGTATGAATAACTTCATTGAGAAATCTTAATCCTTAATGTCCATTCCCTTTAATCCTATTTTTTATTTTAGTCATATAGGAGGCCAAAATGGCAAAAATATCAAATACCAGTGTATAATTTTTATAGTGCATGACATTCATTTATTATCTGAGCCACAGCCTATCCCAGCAGTTTTGAGGAAAAATGGGGAGAAACACCCTGAATGGGAACAACACAAAAGGGTTCTCTGCATTGAACCTATTCACACAATTGAAGCGCTGGGCAGCCAGGGACAGAACGGCTGAAGAGCAGTGTGTGGGGACAGTACCTTGATCAAGGGTACCACAATGGTTCTACTGACAGTCCTAGGATTCAAACCCACAAACTTCCAATTGCAGGGGCAGATCTCGAACCAGGAGGCCACCAGCTGCCACCACTTTTATTTTCCTAAAAGAACTTTCAGTACATGATCTTTGTAAATGAGATGTGTGAGAGTGAAGAACCAGAGAGAATCACCAGAGAATGTAAAGAATATAAAAGAACCTTTACGCTTATGTAATAATGTATGATTTTTTATAAGGTTCTTCACACTGACCAACTGCTTTTCTGACATGCTTACAATGTAACAAAAAGTGTTATTCTTTCTGTGGAGTTGCCTAAAGAACCTTTAGTTGTATGAAGGTTAGAACAGAAGAATTTTACCCACAAAACAGTGGAACCACACTCAGTAGACTGTGTTACTATGTGTTGATTTTTGACATTGTTTACAGGCTTCCTAAGTTATTAACTTGATATTTTAAATCTGTTTTCTTATGTTTCTTATGCTTAGTGTATTTTAGATTTCAAATATTCAAAACCTTGACACATGAGGCAAATGTGTGGCTGTTTAAATATTTTTATAAGCGTATTACGTATTATTTAAGTCTGAGGTGGGCAACAAGATGTGGCGGCTGGGTGGCCTAGTGGTTAAGGCATCCGCCCTGCGACCAGAAAGTCCGGGTTCGATCCCTAAAACCGCTAGGCACCGCCGAGGTACCCTGAGCAAGGTACCGTCCCCGCGCACTGCTCCCCGGGCGCCGTGTTCCTGGCTGCCAACTGCTTCACTCGGTGAATGGGTTAAATGCAGTGAATTCAATTTCCTCCAGGATGAATAAAGTATTCAAAAAAAGATGATAGTTTATCGTAATCAAGATAGTATTCATAGCAGGAAAGATAGCATATGAATATAAAAACATAGGATTATGAAAGTATTTTTTTCCATTTACTATATATTACGTCCCATATATTATTATTATGTGACTATGTATTCTACTGAAATCTTTCATCTTTTATTGTACATGATACAGGTCACTAATCTGAGTGTTAGTCACAGTTATAGTCCCATATGGGAAATTGGCTCATGACGGAATTAACAGAGTATTGTCTCCAAAAATTGATACTATGGATGCCACATATCACAACATTTAAAAATATATACAATTAGGCACCCCCTGGCTAGATGCCCTAGACTCCACTTTGAGAACCATGGTTCTAGATAATACCCATGATATGCTCAGAAAAGCATTTTGACATAATTATCAATTCTGCAAACAAAATTATGAAATACCACAAAAATGTGTTTTTATACATAATGAAATCATCAGACAATTTAATCTCTGTTTGTCTACAAAACATACGTTCTGATTAACAACACAGCTCTGTTTTTCATGTCTCTAATGACATTTCAAACCAGTCTGAATATTTGAAGAACATCAAGCTATCTTCTCTACCCTTCCTTCAGGACCAGTTGTTAACCACAGTTGGCCAATGGATGGTCTAACTTAGAACTGCAAGTGACTCATCCACTTTTCTGCACAGTTAGCACCAGAGGAAAACCTTTATGGGTCATCAGTCTCTGTTCCTCTCCGAAACACAAGGCTAGCAGCATTCGAGCCTTTTATCTCTGCCTGACTGATGGGGTTTCAGAGGAGCTTGAGTGCTCTCCCAGCTTTTGCCACTGAAACGGTCAGAACTTGCACCCAAGACTTAGCCCTCTTCACATCTTTTTTTTGGCCCATGGGACCTCTTTAGAATCCATTCATTGTTCCTGGACCATGGTATAGCAATCAGTAGCTCACTTGGGGCCTTTAAGTTCACAGTGCAACAGCCGTTGTCTGAATGTTAAAAATTCAGATTGACATCTGCAGTGCGAGGGGAGGTGTCTGCATGTGATACAGTACATATACAAACCTGAAGTGCAACAAACAGTCAAGTTAGTGTTTAATCATCATAACATAAGATGCTGCTGTAGTGATACACAAACATCCCATAAACTTTCAGCCAGCTTCTAGATCCAGATCTTTCTTCACACAACCAGTCTTAGGCGCCACTTCTACTTCCACTCTGCAACAGAATCCCATGACATATCACCCACTGGTAGGACAAGAAAAGCTGGATATGTAATATTTGTTCATGCTGTGCCAAAACCGCATTGAGTTAACCTGTTTGATGCATTAACAAATGCAGTGGCCGTGCCTCTCAGCAACTTGTGGAAGAATCTTGTTTCAGATTCAGTGGGTTCATAGCCATGCTTACTGATGCTCAGCGTTCTGTGACCCAATGAGAAACCCTTTTTTTATTCAGCGGTCTTCAGAGACAGGATCTGTGTGCCAATCTGCAATACCCTGAGAGGTCATCTGTCATCACTTTACTACTCCTGGACCCTTCCACCAACCAATCCATCTACTCCAAACTCCTGCGGATATGAAGTTGCAAAATAAACATACCACATGCTGAAGATTCCCATTTTTGTTGAGATAACAAATGGCAAATACACTCAAACAGAATTTCAGTGCTACTACTGTTAAATGTTAATCATTTGTATCCTTGACTAACAGACAGTACTGAATATGTTCGCTTAAAAAAAAACTAATGAAAAGTTAATTTGGTAGTAAAGGAAATCATATCAAATGTCATAATATTTGATACTTTTTAGTGCTGGGCCGTTAACGGCGTTAAAGCGCAAGATTCTTGATAAAAAAAATATTGATTTTGAATTTTGATTAAACCTAAATACTATTGATAGCACCATCTTACACTGAGTAGACTAATACACAGTTTAGACACTGATTGCAGTAGGCCATGGTGATCAGAATCAGAATAAAGACAAAATATGAAAACAGAAACAATCATTTCGCTCAGTTTCTTGGTTTATGGAAAGACCTAGTCTTTGACCATGATCAAGAGGTTGGAAGATCATGCATATCTAACTGGCATGCTGGAAGGTCCATGGAAGCAGATATGAGAGGAATTTCAAATACCAGGCATAGCAATGTAATTGCTTTGTTCCTCTGGGTAACAGTCTGAACATCTCAGTTGAAACAATCCTGCAGAATCAGTAACTACTCAGTCACCTTCTTCTCAGCATCTCTGGTGTGAAGCAGTTGGACATTACAGGAGTAGATAATTTTCTCAAGTATGAGAGAGTGTACACCTCATCTTATATCTAATCAAAAAACACTGTTTCATTTCACTGTAAGTATCAAATTTGACATCCTGGTGCATAGCGACACTTGATAAGACTCTTCTCTGTTTTAATGGATTTTGAAGTAATATGTGCTTAATGAAATGCAAGTCAGTATTAAAATAATCTTTAAGGTAATGCTGCTTTCATATTATATAACTTATTTCTTAGATGGTACAACCACCTGAGGTTCTAAGGACACTTGAGTGTAATTCTGTTCAGAAGGATGTCTCTTACTTCAAATTTCTTGCATATTTTGACCTATAGAATGTAATACTATAAAAGATTGGTGAGAGGTGTTGGGAAAGGATGAAGTGATCAATGCCATGCTTTTGGGTCTTTCATAGCATCTAATGTGGCTACCATGTTGAAGCTTTGTGCATAGTACATATAACACAAAAGATTAAAATCTCAATTTTTTTCTGTAATTCCAGCAGAGGGGCTACGTTAATCCCTTTATTCTCATTGCTGGTCTACATTTACCCACCTTTTTAAGTGGAACAAAATGTCAATTTTCTGACGGAAAGATGGATGGAAGAAAACATTAAGAAGACTTTAAGCCATGAAGAAGCCTGAAGGCGCAGGCAAGAGGCTCAGCTGGTGGCCTAGTGGTTAGGGTGCTGCCCCCACAATCAAAAGATTGTGGTTTAAATCCCAGGACTGTTAATGGCACCACTGAGGTACACTTGAGCAAGGTACTATCCAAAGCTGTGTTCCTGACTGCCCACCGTTTCACTTAGGTGAATGGGTTAAATGCAGAGGAAGAATTTCACATTGTTCACTGGGTGCTGTGTGTTAACTACAAATTGACACTTTACACTAGCATATTCTAAAGAAACGCTATCCATATGGTCACCAAGAGTCAACACCCTGAGTTTAAAAGATAAAATGGGAGATCAAATGGCACACACCAGCGTGTAAGACACTCGACCTCATGAAAAGCTGCTGTTACTTTAACAATTCAAAGTGAAGACCTTGCTTAGTCACGCCCGTACACAAGTACACCCGCCCACTGCACTCTGATTGGCTGCTGCCCTCTTCAGGCCGCTCCGTAGACTGTCGTTAGTATTTTTTTCTCACCTGTGTTCCGACAAAGCTCCGCCCTAGTTCGCTAATATTGGCTAGTTGCTTCGGGTAGAACGAACTATTAGCCATTTAGAATCCAGGAGTGGGACATTTTTAGCCTATCATTAATCAGAAAGGCGTTTCCTGACGGAACTCGGGTGTGAAAAACCACTATCTCCACTCGACGCAGCGATACTTTCGCATCTACGGGCGGGGCTCCCGGTCCAAAAATTGAATTACCGGCAGCAGGCAGGAACTTAGCCGAGCTCTTCTATCGTCCACGGGAATGTACTGGACACTGCGTGGGAAAATCGGACCCAGTCAGCTCTTTTCGACGATGCCTTAACGCTGCCATGTACACTCGACCACCTTCATTCTGAATGCGCCTTTTCATATTGTCACACTTATTTTGTTCCTGGAGTTTATAGATAGATATATGTGTCTTTCCCTCGTCTCGTACGATGAAGTGACAGCATAACCTCGACTATCTGTGATCTGAAGAACTATCCTTTCTGCCACTTGAAGGGTTCGACTCGAGGAAGGGTGAGTTTTATTTAATTTACTTTAAGCTTTAATGAACATCTTGGGCGTTGATGTGAGCAGGCGTTTTATTGTATAGTAAATAAGGAGAGAAACGTTCTCGGAACATTCCTGAATGTGCCGAGGTTGGTGAGTTTATATTGAATTATTAATGCTGCTGCAGATACGAGTTTGCTGGGGTTTTTTTCACTGCACGCCACGGGATGTCTTATAAACAAGGCCACGGTGTGGGCTTCACTGCCACTTTTGTATTTATTCCCACGTAGGTTATTGTTCCACATGTGTTCACCGCTCAAGGACCCTGGAGGAGCTGCATTAGCTGCTGCACGTCCAGTGTGAACCACCTGTCAATCAGATTTTGTCTCCCACCGCCTGTCAGTCAAAATTAAATGCCCCAGTCTTGGTAGGGAGGACTCTCGGTCTGTACAGCACGTTCCCACCAAGACTGGGAGGGGGGGGGGGGCATTTCATTTTTCACGATCACGACACGCGTCTGCTTTCTCGTGTCGTGATCACATCGCAGCTGAATTAAAAACCTTGTGGGTACGTCTGACGTCTTTTTTGGGCTAAGCATGCTGTCACGTATGCTTGTGATCTTTTTTCGTTTTATTTCCCCCAAGCCCCCTCCCATAACAGTGTAACATCTACAGGACGCACGTTCAGCCGGTACGGGACGATTTCATTATCCTGTAACCTCGTTTACACGTTCTCATTTGCCTACGACCACATCGTCGTAGCATCTCTTGTGTACTTGTTTCTTTGGTGTAATAATAATATTAATAATAATAATAAACTACTTAGGCACTGGAAGCAGACTAGACTGGCTGTGGAACAGAAGCTGAGGTGTTTACAGTATATTAGGGAACATGGTCCTGTTTTAGTCGGCTGGTGTGAAGTTGTGCCGTTTTTAGATCGTGGATGTGTAGAGTCCTCAGAGCCTCAGAAACATTATCTCATCCACGAGGATCAACACTCATGGATGATGTAATAACCCTGATAAAGCGAAAGAGGGGTGATCAGAAGGTCCAACCAGGCCTGCAGGTCAGCCCGAAGCCCTGAGTGGGTGCAGGGAGGACATGGGGGCTTTGGCTCTGGGATGCTAACATGGCTGTCGAATGACTGATCTTGGTCCAGTATAGACTGCATAGCTTTCTTTTTTCTTTACCTTAGAGACCTTTTCAGTCAGGCCTAGGTGGCGTCTCACATATTATAAGAATCCGCAATCCCATATGACCAAATTAAGTAAAGTGGCCCCTTATAGTCATGTGTGAACACACCACAGCACGCATTGAGACAAATGTGAAATCCTTTCTCTGCATTTAACCCATTCACCAAGTGAAGCAGTGAGCAGCCAGCGATGCAGTACCTGGGGAGCAGTGTGTGGGGAAGGTGCCTTGCTCAAGGGTACCTCAGTATTGCCCCTAGCAGTCCTGGGATTCAGACCCATGACCTTCTGATTACAGGGGCAACTGCCTCACCACTAGGCCACCAATCTTCCCTAATACACTACTCCTGTATTACACCCTATAATACCATATTAAC
Source organism: Clupeocharax schoutedeni (assembly GCA_037974565.1). Lineage (NCBI taxonomy): Eukaryota > Metazoa > Chordata > Actinopteri > Characiformes > Alestidae > Clupeocharax > Clupeocharax schoutedeni. The sequence continues at coordinate 6,539,935 of JBBPDH010000136.1, forward strand.
AAAAATGAAACTGAGGTCTGATGGTCTGACATTGAGGCGGGCAGGTGGACTATCCCAGTGCTAGTTGTTGCAGGAAGGAGAAAGAAAACAAAGTAGTCAGGCCTTAGTGAGTCATGGTACAGTATCTGTCTCTGTGTCTGACCAAAGGTGGATCACTTTCATTATCACACATGTGGATTTTTTTCTGGTGCCCCTCCTCCCATGAAATCCACATTTTTAAGTATTTCTGGCACAGAAGTAGTTTTCGTCTAACTGGCTAAAATTAGCCCCAATAGGCTACTAGGATCTGGTTTTACACACAGTCCAACTGTAGCCACGAACATGAGCTGGACCTGAATCCAGTTTGCATGTGATCTGTTGTTCTGAGGGTGCTATAAATGGGCATGCAGTATGACACAGTGAAGCTGGATGTGGTATAATTAAAGCAAATAGTTGATTTTATTTTCATGTTGACAGTCAACACAGTGGAATATAATGGGGATCAGGTAGCAATGCAGTAACCAGCAGCATTCATTCATTATTAGTAATGCTTAGTGGGATAGTTTTAGTTCCTGTTCACCTCTAATTGGACAAGAACGCCTCCACATATCCACTTCGAAACAAATAACACACACTGTTGTAATTATCCACACGTTACAAAATCGTCCAATTCTTTTCCGAGCTTGTGGTTCCTGCACAGATACTTTCTTCGCTGAATCTTCTCCCAGCGGTACAAACCTTCCTTGGCGTAGCCTGATAAGTTCCGTGTGTGTGCACCACATGTGCTGCTTAACTTACCAGGCTGCCCTCGCTTATCATATGAGGGCATCTAGCACAAAGAAGCCCCATTTAGCCATTTCAGTTCACCTCTGGAGCTCCTGCTATAAGGCAAGCCAACATCAAGAGCAAAATCTAGACCACTGCAATCCAAGAAAACATGCTTATTCCATCACCAATCAAAACTGCTTGATCTCGCAAGATATAAAATAGAACCCGGAAGTCCGCTAATTTTGACGCGGCGCTATCACCTTTGGTAAAACATGTAAGACAACTTGTTTGACAGCTTTAAAAACAAAAGGTTACTGTTCTCTAGAGTGGATAAAAATGTCAGTTCTTTGTTAAAACCTTTACAGGTTGGAAATGTAAAAACATGCACAAGCGTTTAAAGCTCTTCCCAAAAAGTGACATACTGGTTTTTATTTGATGACGCAACAGCCTTCACTTCAGAAAAGGCAGAGAAGATCAGAAAGGTTTCCCAAGAAAGATCAGCTGCTCTCAGCCCAGGCTCATAGAACCTGTTTCCGTTTTTGCGCAAGTCTTTGTGCTGTCTTTGGGGTTTTCAGTGAGGTTTTCCCTTTTTTGCAGTGTGTGATTGCCAGTGTGTATTTGGCTTGGCAACAGTAACACACTAACACAATGACATAGTATGCCTGTAAGTGACTTGTAAGCATTTTCCAAGTCAATAGTAAAATGCCTGTGTTGGGTGGGAAGCAGTCATGGTCAGATAATTCCACTGTGTGTGTGCCTATGTGGATCATGTCACGCTCTCATAGTAGCCCTACTGTGTGTCTAGCCAGTTTCAGCTGACTGGAGTTAGATTGGGTTCCACCGCACCCAAAACATTTCTGATGTGGCATTCTCACTTGAGTGCTTATAGCAAAAATGGTTATAAATATGTAGTACAAAAAATGTGTAGAATTATTTTAAGAATGTCTGCTGTAAAAGGAAACGTGTAGCATATTTTCCTTCTTTGTACACATGAATTTTTACTTTCAGATGGTTCTTTGAGTACCTCTACAAAAAAAATGCCTCTATAAAAGGTCAGTTTTCTAGGGTATACCCCTGCTTTTCAATGACACAGCCCTCCTAAAGATCCTCCCTAATGTTAGCAACATGACTCCAGCTTTTTTGAAACCTGGTTTACGTCAAATAGATTTAAAAAAATGATGTAAAATAGTTTGGAATGTGGTCTTGTTTTATTAAAGGTATAAAAAGTTACAAAGTTATGGTGGTGACAATATAGGTTACACAGATCAACGTCCAGTTCCTCATTCTTCTCCACATTGTATTAAGTAAGGTTGTTTTTCCTTAGCTGGTTTGTGCTCAATTAAAGTGCAGAGGATGAAAATAAACTTTGTGATTCGTGCTGTGAGTTTGCATAAAAAGCCCAGTGGCAGAGTTGATGGTGCGGTTATGTATGCTGCCTGACAGTGGGCTGGGTGTAATTTGGAGGCTGGTGGGAATGTTGTGGGTGTTCCCACAGGAAGGCTCCCAATGCTTTGATCATCGGTGTCTCACACAGGGTGTGCAAGCCATCTGATGAGCTGGTGGTCTAATGGATGGTGTAGGAAACTGGTGCATGTCTTTAACTTTACACCCCTATAGTCTTGTGATGTGTTTTGAACGGAAGGGCCCTGAATGTGCAATCATTTCCAAATTCATCAGCAGCTTTACCTTCAATGATTAGTACTTAGTGACCTGAATACACATAGTAGTTCTAGTTTGTAACAAGTTGAAAACATAATTTTCCTTCTCCTGTACTGTTACTTCAAAGTAGGGATGCACCGATTGCAATTTTCTTGGCTGATTCCGATTACCGATTTTTGTGTAAGGTGATCGGCCGATACCGATTTTTCCGATACCGATTTTCCCCCCAGATAACAGGACATTAGATCTGCTGCGACATCGACACAAAAAAATGAGTTTCAACTTTTTTAATGTAACATGGTACTTACTTTCCCTGTTTACTAGTTTTATAATAATGACATGATAGTGGCAGCTCTACAGCAAATACTATTTTTTTTAATATAATATAATTTTATTAAAAAAAAATATATATATAAAAAATATATAATTTTAATATATTTCTTTAATATAAAGCATTATTTTCATAATTATTTTACTAATTTAAATAAATAAAATGTAATAAATACACCCCCAAATAAAGCTCAATATAATACAACTAAAGTTTAACATATGCTTTCAGAGGTGCAGTGAGTGAACAAAAAATAACAAGCACCTTTTTGTCTCAGCAACATATTTTGACAAAATGCCAAGTTTATTTTGGTAAACAAAAGCATTTCTGTCTGTCCAGAAATTCTGTTAGGTTTGCCCCGTCTAAACATGCACGCACACACACGCGCACGCACGCACACACGGAGGAAAAGCTAATCTTAAAAGTCTCTGAGTGTTCAGAATCTACAAAGCCCACTGCATATTCTCTCTTGGTGCTTACAGAACTAAGTGCTAGTGCTAATTCTTTTAGCCGGTGTTCTGTCAGACTGTCCTACCTTGTCAGAATGTCCTACCCCAGCATGTTTTTATAGAGAAATGATAGTGCATTTTTGCTTGTTATCAAAAAGTCCTACTGGGGGTGTTGCCTACTTGCTGCTAGCTCAACAAATGTGATGTGCGACTTGTTGATATCATAATATATACTGTCCTTGAAGTACATGTAGTATGTTCTGATAGCTCATAAAGACCAACAGATCATCTTACCACCAGTGTTTTACCGTTTATATGATTAATTATGACACTTTATTGGCCATAAACGACAGGTAATATGTTGTGATATCTCTGAAACACCCACTAGATTATCCTACCACCAAAGTTTTACCTTTTATATATTTAATTAAGACGTGCGATGGCAGCATGCATGTCCTGGCGTGTAGCCAGGAAAAACAAATATGGCAGTGCGCTTGCGTGCGCATGCGCAGTAGCCTTTGGTAGGACGTTTTTATGGGTAGAATGAAATGACAGAACAGGTGTAGCGGCAACCAATCGCTGTTGAGCAGATTTCAATGGCGGGCCCTCACAGAGAAACGCCTCAGTTCGCGTGAATGCAGCCTGAATGCGCGCGTCTGTGCTGCAAGTAAAGCGCATGCGCAAGATCGGTTTGAAATCGGCAATATGTGTGAGTGATCGGCCGATCAGGCCAAAAATGGGCCGTTTCCGATCGGTGGCCGATCGATCGGTGCATCCCTACTTTGAAGGTATAATGTTTTGTTATAACAGCGATGATATCTTGGTTCATGAAGGAGTTTCTCTGAACCGTGGAAGCGAATGTTTATCAACAAAAAAAAAACTTTAGTATAGCACTAGTGATGCTACAGTACAAAAGGTCCATAAATGTTTCTCGTCTTAGACATATGGCTCTAGGAAAATCAAGGTCAAGTTTTTTTTTAATTCCATCGAGTTTACTAAACTCCAAAGAAGCTTCATAATGTACTTGCCACCGTGAAATGGTTGGTGTTTCATCTAAAAGCCATCACACCATGTGGTGTGTCTTTCTTTTTGAGGGTGTTTATTTTGAAAACATGATTAGTTCAAACAGTGTCTTTAAATGCCCTCTAAGTACTGTAAAGGCCTTTTAACATCTTCCTTTGTTTTGAAAAAGCCCACTCAGAGTCGAGCCAAGAGCATGAGAAACAACGAAGCATCACGTTCCTGCTTTAGTGCAGTAGGGATGAACGTGCAGTTTTAAATAGGACGACCAGCTCCTCCGTCTCTATCTTTAGAACACAGCGTAGCATCAGCCTGAAGTGGCTCTCCTCTCAGACTTGAACATGAGATGGAGAGTGTCTTTGAGCAGAGCAGTGCAATCTTCTTGGAGAGTTTTTGGCTTCTTCTACAGTCTGAAGGCCCTTTCCTGAAAATGAGGGTGTGTTGAGGACTGCTGAGACTTGGCCTTCAGTGGCCTTTTGGGAGTAGGTTGGGTCGGCCATGACTAACAATAATATCAGCCAAATGAGATTCTTTCAAGAGCGAAAGCAGCACACGGTTCACATTCACCCCCATGCTTTGTTCTCGGAAATGGTCTTCCAGATGAAGTGGTCATAGGTGAGTCATGTGGTGGTTGTTTCATTTGGGATTATGCAATGAATCAGATGTTCTGATTCATGGTGGACGTTTTTGGGTGTCCAAGAGATCAGAAGTGCATGCTTTTCAGAAGGGCCTCTTGTGCATGTTGGATGTTTAACCAGTGCCTCATACTGGGCTTGTTACAATTAGTGGACCCCGTCGGCCATGCAGTGCTGTGAATGCCAGAGAGTAGTGCTCATCCTGCTTTACTTTCCATTTGCTGTTTGTCTCGGCTTGGCATTGCGGCGTGCCAGGAGGGATGATGTAAACGCTGTTCAAATATGCAAGTGGTGGATCACATGCTCTTTGAGCAGCAGACAGGAGCAAGTGACTTTGCAGCAAACAAGATGATGAGTCTGGGAGAAAGTTTCTACAGGGCAAGAAGGTCTTGCATGTTGACAATGTGTGCTGGGATTCAAATTTGAAAAAGTCATCAATTAACGTGGGCTGTCAAATGACTGCTCTGTTGGGATGGAGTCCAGGTCCTCACTGGCATTTGTGCTGGCAGCTGCATTCAGATGCAGAGTCACACTTCCTGGTGTTATACGCACATACATGCACATACATGCGCAGCTCACAAAACCACATTTATTCTGTAAGTCATCTCTTGCAAGTGTTGTATGATAATGGAATAGGTTGATATAAAAAATCACTTTTCTCACTTACCCCAAATACCAGTACAGTGTCTGAGTTTAATTTTAGTTTTGCACAGGATCTATGAAGCTAAATTCCACATATTTAAATAACAGTAGTTTAGAAACAGCATACATGAGTTTATTTGGAACTACTTGACAGCTTGATGTGGTTTTAGGCATGCAGTTGGCAATACCAAATGGTGCAGTATGAGCTTCCTGTATAAAACTCAAGTGAACCTCAGACAACATATGATGATTTTGGAAGGACCAGTTGGGGGGAAAAATCTAATTGCAGTTTCTGTAATTTATATTCCATATAGTGAGGTCTAGGCATTTCCTTTTTGACCAATGCAATAATGTTTTGGGCTTAATGCTTGAACGCTGAACACATAATACCTGTTTTGTTACTTGCATTGGTCAAACTCATCTACAGGCATTTCCCAGGCCATATTTTTCTAAATAAATGTCTCCAGTTAAAACCTGCTGTGGATTATGTAGGCTGTAATTGAAATAGCTGCTGTAGTGGCTCTTTCAAAGTGCAATATTCAATATAAAAATGTTTATTATTTTTTAGCCCTAGTCTTGGCTGATCTGCTACATTCAGGGTAAAGGAAACAAAAGATTTTAATTAGGGATGTCCGATCCTGACCTAAATTACGGGATCGGAAATCGGGAAGGATTTAGAAACGTAATCCGATCCGTAAAAAATGCGG
>JBBPDH010000136.1:6575323-6602311 GCA_037974565.1 Clupeocharax schoutedeni
GCAAGACCCTTAACCCCAAGTTGCTCCAGGGAGACTGTCCCCTGTAATTAGGGATTGGAAGTCGCTTTGGATAAAAGTGTCTGATAAATGCTGTAAATGTAAATTCAGTGCCTTTAGGACAGTGTGAACTGAACAACACAATACTTTTTCATTCATGTGAATTAATAACAAAGCACGCAAAGTCCTGGTGGCCTAGTAGCGATCAGAAAGTTGTGGGTTTGATTCCCAAGACCACTAGGCACCTCTGAGGTACTCTGAGCAAGGTACCGTCCCCACACTCTACTCCCCGGGCGCCGTGTTCCTGGCTGCCTGCTGCTTCACTTGGTGAATGGGTTAAATCAGAGGTGGAATTCCGTGCTGTTCACACTGTGTGCTGTGATGGGTTCACGTATGACAGAATGGTCACTTTCGAAGTCCCAGTCCTTTTGCGCAAAGCAGGATACACGTGAGAAAAGTCTCGGTCGTTGTCTGGAGGAAAGGTGGGTGTGGCGGTTTGCGCAGGTGCAGAATCTTGGCCATTGTCCAGGAAACAAAAAGTGGAGGGACAAAACAAATGATTTTGATGAGGGGGGGCATGTCCCCCCCTGCTATAATGGTTCTGGCACTCATGCATCACACATATGGGTTCTGACACTCTGTGATATACTGTGATCTATAAAATGGACAAAAGCTCTTTGACCTTTACTTCAAAGGGCACGTCTTTAAAGTTCTGATGAATGTATCTGTATGCTCTGATAGGCCACTAGAGAGAGGCTGGAGAAAGGCCAAGGAGGGAACACCTGCACCACCCAAGGTTCGGCTGAAGCAGGAAGTGGTCAGTGTGAATGGTCAGCGGAGAGGGCAGAGGATTGCTGTGCCAGTGAAGAAGCTCTTTGCACGAGAGAAAAGGCCCTATGGTCTCGGCATGGTGGGGAAACTGACCAATCGGACATATCGCAAACGCATCGACAGCTATGTGAAACGGCAGATAGAAGACATGGATGATCATCGGTATGTGTTTCTAGTTCGATTTTAACTAAAATGATCTGTGACTTACAGTAGGCTCATATGTGTTTATGCAAAATGTGGGTAGTTTGCATGCTCTTCTGCTAGCTTTCTCAAAGTTTCTATGAAGATTTCTGATGTAAACACGAAATAGGTATGACTCATTGAACATCTATTTATGCATCCCTTTACTTCTTCCATACAGGCCTTTCTTTACCTACTGGATCACATTTGTTCACCTCCTCATCACTATTCTGGCTGTGTGTATTTACGGTATAGCACCAGTGGGCTTCTCCCAGCATGAGACTGTTGATTCTGTGAGTTCAGTTCTGTTCTCAAACTTTCTGAATTTCTGCATTTCTTCGCCCTTTTGTGACAGTCTGGTGTTTTGTTTGTTAAGGTTCTAAGAAACAAAGGTGTCTATGAGAATGTGAAGTTTGTACAGCAAGAGAACTTTTGGATTGGTCCAAGTTCGGTACGTTAACATGTATCCTATAGTCAAATGTTAATCATTAATTATGTTTAAAAAGTCAGTCTAAACACTATATAGAGTAGTCTTTCTGATAACAATTTAATGCTGATATAATGTGTGTCATTATATAATCATTTTGTTTTCACTTTTTGTCCAAACTTCATCACGTTTTAATTTCCACATCAACAGGAGGCATTGATCCACCTTGGAGCCAAATTCTCACCCTGTATGCGACGGGACCAGGAGGTTCATGATCTGATCCGAAAGAAACGCGAGACAGAGCGAAACTCGGCCTGCTGTGTGCGCAATGACCGCTCAGGCTGCCTGCAGACATCTGAGGAGGAGTGCTCTGTGAGTAGTGGATCCTTTCAACAGTAACATATGCTTGTGGATCTGGGCTGGGCCTCTGTCTGCCTCAGTGCCTAGTAGCCAGTGTGTATAATAATTATATTTTAAATTTCCTCTGTCATTGTTCGTGATCCATTTTAGCTTAGCTCAGCTTCTGTCACAAGAACAGAACTAGTGGGTCAGTTTAGATTCCATGGTCTTTGTTACTCTTGAGCACCACCCTATGGTGCACTACAGGCACCTATCAAAGACTCCTAATAAGATGTAAGTGCTACCGTTCTAGTCTGTAGAAGCCTTGGGGCAACAAGAACTCATTGTGCACCAAGTCTTAGGAGCTAATGGAGTCAGACTCCAAACAAACCTGTCACAGAAGCACAAATCACAATGGCGATATGAAGCCTTCCAATAACGACACAAAATACCTCTTTAAGAAAACTTCACACATTTTTAAACGAACAGAAAAAATGTCAGAATGTAGAGGTGCTAATTATCTGGTAAATTATCATTATTATTATTGTTAAAAACAATAAGCCAAGCAACCTATTATAGTAAGATAATAGCAATATTTAAGATCTAACAGCAATAGTTAAAGCTGTCTATGTGCATCCTATGTTTTCTGATCTCTAAATCAAGATTAGACAGTTCTTCTAGGTTAGGAAGACATATGCTTTTAATTAAAATATATTTTGTTTACAATTACGTTGCTTGTTTTCCCTTGTGCTCCTGTGCCTCAAAATGTCTGTGAACGGGCCTGACTTTAGAGAACTTCAAGAAATGAGTATAGAATGGAATAGAATATGATAGAATAGGATAGAATTTTAAAATACAGCTTGCAAAAGGTTAATACAGTTTCCTCAACAACACAGAGCACACTGGCTGAGTGGGTAAAGTGGCCGCAGCACCCCAGTACCCCCATGCTCGACAGCAAGCACCGTCAGTATGGCTCTGTCTGCCATCAGGACCCCAGGTGAGATAAAGATCTGTCCAAGCCAATGTTTGCGATGTTAAACCGTAATTTCATCGTGTTTTACATGTTGTAAAATGTATGTACTTGGCTTTGTGCAGGACATGTCTTGAGCCAGCCTCTGTAGCACCTCATGAATGGCCTGATGATATCACCAAGTGGCCGGTAAGTCTTGTAGTAAAAAATGTTTTCATCCACTTGGGTTGTATTGAGAAATAATTGGGTTCTAACCCTGTGAGTCACTAATTGATGTGGTGTTTCTTGTAGATCTGCACCAGATATGACACAGGAAACCACACCAACCTGCCTCATATCGATTGCACAATTACTGGCCGGCCCTGCTGTATCGGAACCAAAGGGAGGTAAGAGCGATCACACACAGACACCTACATAAATGCAAACATACAAGAACAGTGCAGTTGGCAGTAATGTGATGTACAGTAATCCCCCAGTTTTACACAGACCAGGAGTCGCAGATTCAGTCACTGTTTTACACGGAATTCCCCACAATAACGCGGAAACTTTTTTTTTTAATTAAAAAAAAACAAAAACTGAACTCTAACACCAGCCCAGTGGTGGTGGTAACCACCATAAATAGAAGACGCAGCCTGCTCTGTGTCTTGTCCTCTGAAAAGCGGGGGATTGCTGTATATTAAAGTATAAATCTGAAAGTAACCTCTTGGTCTTAATACACTCACTTTGCTGTTCATCCTGTGCAGGTGTGAGATCACTTCAAGAGAGTACTGTGACTTCATGAAAGGTTATTTCCATGAAGAGGCCACACTGTGTTCCCAAGTAAGACAACTGTCCCATGCTGTATGGTAGTACTAAGTAGACATCCCACACAGGGTAGAGGTATGGATGGGCATCAGCCTAAAATGCGGTAGATATTTGTGGAGAAAAAAAACCAATGAATACTTTCATGAATCTAGCCTGAAATAACACACTCACAAAGTGTGTTGTCCTGTGGTTAGCAGTGTATTGTTTGAGCATGGTGGTCAACTTGGTGCACTGCAATTGTGTCTACAATGAGTATTACAGTATTTATTAAAAGTATAAAAATATAATTTGTAATGTCATGTTTCATGTCATTAAGTGAAAAATGCTTTGTTAAATTAGTTCAGGTTTTTTATAAAAATGGCAACATTTGTGACAGGGCCACCCAAAGCATAGAGATTTCAGTCTAGCTCAAGGGTAAGTCTAGTCTCAGATTAAGCTCAGCCTTAAACTATAATGCAATGTCAGTGCTTTTTCACCATGAATAAATCTACTTAGTCCAGGTTTAGCATTAATCTGGGGAAGCCCTAAATAACATTTAAGAAAATCCAAATACACTTGAGCTGGTTTAGAAACACACTGCATTTGTATATACAGTTCTTTTATTCTTTCTTCATTTCATCGTTCTTTTAAGTTAAAAAAAAACTTCCTGCTGTGGATAAAGTGTGCTGTATTTATAGAACCACAGAAAATGTGAATCATCACTTGTGAAAAACAAGTTCCTGTCTTTTGTACTGGTTACCAGTACAATTAAATACCTCTTACATAAATAGCTCTTGCACTGTCATTTTGAGATTATTCCAAAGTATTTATGTTTTATCCTCACTATTGTAAGAATCATGTTGTAACAATAGGGCTATATGGCAAACAAAGAAAACAAACAAATTACAGCCTGGGCTGTGCTTACACCTAGACACTTCACCCTCCTGCTGCCCTTATGTCTCCCTCATTTCTAGGTTAATGACTTGGTTATTAGGCTCTGACCAAAGAATTCTGCTGCAGTCTAAGTACGCTAATAGCTGTGAAGGTTGCCATGTTAATCTAGTCTGGGTTTGGCAAAATCCCCTTTTTGTCTGAGAGGGCAGAGTGTTGGCTCAGACGTCTGTAGCAGCCTGCTGCGTTGTGAAAGGTGGATGGCCTTTAGGCCTTTTGTGAATGGTTTTAGCTAAACACACGGTCTCTCTCTCTCTCTCTCTCTCTCTCTCTCCAACACCAGGTGCACTGCATGTATGATGTGTGTGGCCTCCTTCCTTTCCTCAACCCAGAAATCCCTGACCAGTTCTACCGGCTCTGGCTGTCTCTATTCCTGCATGCTGGGTAAGTTTCCCCTCTGTCCCCTGACGGTCATCGGACTGTGCGGTGTGGGCTGGTACAATCGAAACTAATCATATCTGAAGTGGCATCAAATATATCCAGGTGACATTCTGCATATACTCTGGATTGAGTTATGACCTTACCTTTACACAGTTTTGCAAAGAATCAAATGTACCCATCTTTTCCACCCAGCCACAAATCTAGTCAATCAGCCCAGGCATGCTTATACAATCCTCTAGATCTTCCAATCTTCCAGTCCACATTGTGCCAATCCACATGTAAATAGCACACATTTTCTCCAACCGTGTCACATTGTTATGTAATTTCATATAGATTTACTTGAGGTTTCTTGATTCTGAATGACACACTATTATCTTTAATACTGTACTATAACAACTATCCTATTATATCATTAGCTTGTGCTTCATAATCAGCTAATCACAATCTGCTCATTATTATAGCATTATCCAGTGTGCTATCATTACCATCCAGCTGGACCTACATCTTTAAAGAAGCATGACCTAATCCAAAATTCTCCTTACATATCTGACCATTAATGTAGCAAATATTAAGTAGTAATTTATTAGTAATGATGTTAATTAATAATAAATATTAGTTATAATTTGGAGTGTCTAATTAACGCGTTAATTTCGATCAATTAATCAGAAAAAAAAATGTGCTAAAAAAATGTATGCTGATTAATCGCACCACGTGACTTTAACCCTATCGAGATGTGCTACTGTGCAGTCCCACAGTCCTTGCTACCTTGGGACACTGGCACCTGTATAAACTCTAAGGGAGCATTTTTCTGCAGTGTAGCATAAATCACTAGACTGATTATAAAATATATATTTTTAAATACAATATATTTTTCTCCGTCTATGTATATTATTTGTCTACTTCTCATCATTATCAGTGTTATAAACTAACTGTATCAACTGTATGAACTTTAACTTGAAATACTTTTACAGCAAAAATTTTATGCAATTAATTTATATCAAGCTAGTAATCGATGAAATTCATTTTTTTAATCGCATGACACTTCTAGCTATAATAGAAAGTAATAATTGTCACGTTGGTGCAAGCAAGGAGGACACAACTGCAAGAGAAATTGGAAACAAGGTTTGAGGTTGTGAGGTTTGAGTCCACAAACTGAAATGGTGCTTTGATCCAATCAATATAGTCCTTCCACTCTTAGCCAGGGAGGGGTTTAAGGGACACTATCAGCTGCGCAGCTGAATCAGTCCCAATTCATTTAGGCGCACTCTCAAGTGGCCAGTTAGATTCAGCTCTGCGTACCACAGGAGCCACAAAGGGGCGAATCCCTGCTCACAGGCTGGGCAGCTCAACCAGTCATGCCTGTGAGGAAAACAGAACAGACACACAAAGAGAGAGCGGGACAATCACCGTACGCCTTAGCCTTTTTTTCAGCTCTCCGGCTCGGACCACAATTCGTCGGCCACAAAAAGCGCAATGCCGAGAAGGAGAGTAGAGTAGCTGGATAAGAGACTAGGTCCGTGCTTAAACAGAGCCAGACTACTTTTGATATGTGAGCAAGGTTTGGTGATGGCTGACTGCATGTCTGCCTTTCTGGATTGGCCAGCTTTTCTTTCACTCACACAAAGTGGGGCGTGACATAAACAACCAATCACGAACTCAAACCAATGAAACTTAAACATGACATACTTAGAGACATACGTAAGACAGGCGAACCCATTACCTGGTGCCTAGCAACCCAGCTGACAAGTGAAGAAAGAACTAAACTGAAACGGCTGAGCTGGCCAGCGCTGGGCTCAGACCAAAACATACCCTGACGTCATTTCTGACGGAACAGGGCTCGTGTGGTGACAGAGGCCACTGAGTGTGTGACCAAGGCGGCCCAGACATAACAATAATAAATATAAACAAATAATAAATAACACTGATAACTGGTTAGACTGGTTTGTTAATTATTAAGTAGAGGCTCATCAGATAATTATGCACTAAGGTTATATGTGTCCTATAAAATTCATATAATGATGATTACCTCTATATATATATGAATAGTTGTTTGTTATGAGGTAAAAGCCGTTATAGTAAAGTGTTACCCTGTAAATGGGCAAAAGACAGAGTAGCTATTACCAGTATAACAGTCATTTTGAATAATCAAACTTGTCTGTACTTTTTACATAGTTATCATACAGTGTTCTAAACCACAATCAAGATTTGTCAGTGGAATTCAAAATTAAATCCTTTTAAGGAGATTTGTTTTAGATTTTGTAGTAGGGTGTGCAGACGGTGCATCGTAAAGAGCTGACACCCAGAGGCACGTTTGATCGGCTAATCTATGTTGATTCAGCTGACTCTCCTGCTCTGAAGAGGTGTGGGGATTTTACCCAGCGTTCTCAGTCTGGATGGTAATTAACCTAAGTGCAGGGTCCAGAGCTCATCTTAGCTTTGCTGTTTGGATCTTTCCCTTTCTTAAGCAGCCTCCGTAGATTAACCCTCCTGCACATGCATGTGCCACACACACACACACACACACACACACACACACAGGCAAACCTCTTGCCCAGGCATTTCACCATGCTTGCACTTGTGCTCTTATAATGGGTGCTGCTATATGTGTAATGTCTTCATAACAATAAAGTAATGCCTATCATTTTGATGGTAGATATCAGTCATATGATACAGTTGAGGGGTCAGTGCTATTGATGTTGATTTTAGAGTAACATGAACTAAGCTGAGTCAACAGAAACATACCTAGAGATGAGATTAGGGGTCAAAAGATGAATAATACTTCACATGGTGAACATTAATGATGTCATTACTTATAATCAGTCACACAGTTCTCAGTGTTGGGGCTCTGCTAAAGCGCAGTGACTTTGCAATGAAACATTGATTATAATATTACAGTGCAAGTTATCCACTGAGCTTTCATTCTACAGCTTGTAGTTAAGGATGTGTTAGAGGCTACCAGAGGAATATACGGGAGAAGGGCCTTCTGACCACTGTCGAGCCTCAAAAACAGAAAGAGCAGGTTGCTGATTTTTGAGAGAGTTGTGTTTAAAATCTGTACAGCTCTGGACTGAAGGCGTAGAAACTGCCATGCCTGCAGAATAAATGTGCAGTAAAATACCTTGCTCCATCTTTGAACCTGGGTATTGACATGTATGACTGCCAGTGGAACTAACTCTCATGTTTGTACTGAGGATGTGACAGTCAACAGCAGCAGCAGGATCAATTCTAAACTTCACAGAGGAATCAAAAACAAAAAGGGGAACATTTAACTGACCTAATCACAGAGCATGCAACTGAATGCAGTTCAGTTTGCAGTCAGTGGGGTACATGAATATAAAGCTGTTTTTATGTGGTTCATTCAGTACAGCTGTAAATATCAGTGCTGCACTGATATTGTTTCTGTTTTTTCTTCAATAACCTGAGCTTAGCTGGAGTAAGCACACTGTCAGCAGGGTCGAGCTATTTCAATATGTGGTGTAGTAAAATGCTCATTGCAACATCAGTATTTTAAAATATAATCATTTGAGTAAAACAAGTTTACATATTAGATTATTGGTTCATTATTTGTTCTTCAAACATTTTAACCAGTTGTTCAGCATTTCATTTAAGCCAATGTTCTTCTATGAAAGTCTGTTTTCTTGTTCGTCATACAAGATCAGGCTCCTTTATCTTAAAATGGAAAGACCAAACGTCTCATTAATGTTTTAAAAATATATTTGAAATCCCTATTAAAAGCTGTCAGAAACCACAAATATTTAGTAGCATTGAAATCTAATATTACACTACAACAAAAAAGGAAAATGTATGCATTATCAGTGCAGCCCTAGTAAATGTTTTCAAATTAAAGCAATGTTTAGTCGTCTTTAACCTCCAGTCTGCAGGAATGCAGAGGCTAAACAATAATTGTTTATTGCAGACTGTACTCCTTGTGGTTTAACTATATGTACTGTACACAATATTCCCAACAAAATAAACTTTTAAATGTAGATCTAATACAGATTTATCTATATTTCCTCTTTTGTGTGTGTGTGTGTGTGTGTGTGTGTGTGTGTGTGTGTGTGTGTGTTTGCGTGTTTGCGTGCATGCATTTGTTTTTAAACAGGATTCTGCACTGCCTGGTTTCTGTACTGTTTCAGATGACTATCCTGAGAGATCTGGAGAAGTTGGCTGGTTGGCTGCGTATCTCCATCATCTACATCCTCAGTGGTATCACAGGGAACCTGGCCAGTGCCATCTTTCTGCCGTACAGAGCCGAGGTGCCCATAGCCCATTTGAATATGCCGATACCAAATTCATCTGATCATTCATTTACTTGTTACTTCTCACTAAACGTTAACACTTAACGCTAATGTGGCTAGTGACAAAGCAATGCTGAGGATCTCTTGATAGGCTTTGGTTTATCTATGTCCATAAAACCAGGCCTCAGACTCAGTTCTCTGAACTGACCCAGTTCTCTTTATCTGTCCAGGTGGGTCCTGCAGGCTCTCAGTTTGGCATCTTGGCCTGTCTGTTTGTGGAACTGTTCCAAAGCTGGCAGATCCTAGCACAGCCCTGGCGTGCATTCACCAAGCTGCTGTGCGTGGTGCTCTTCCTCTTCGCCTTTGGCCTGCTGCCCTGGATCGACAACTTCGCACACATTTGCGGCTTCATTTCGGGCTTCTTCCTCTCCTTCGCCTTCCTGCCCTACATCAGCTTTGGCCGCATGGACATGTACCGCAAACGCTGCCAGATCCTCGTCTTTCTGGCTGTCTTTGTGGGCCTGTTCGCTGGCCTGGTGGTGCTCTTCTATGTCTACCACATCAAGTGCGAGTGGTGTGAGCTGCTCACCTGCATTCCCCTGACGGACAAGTTCTGCGAGAAGTACGACCTCAACGCGCACCTCCTCTGAAGGAGCAGCAAAGAGGCGGGACTTTGGATAGTGAGGGGCATTGTATTGGATAGGCTGTTGTCCTGCATTAGCCAATAGTCAGCTCTAGGCCTGGCCTGGAATGAAGATAAGCTGAACATTGTCCCGCCCCTCAGTTGTGTGAACTTGGCCGGTAATGCTTGTGGTATTTTTTTATTTTGTGTTTTCTTGTCTCAGTGCAAGTTGGAATGCCACTTTTGACCATTGTGATGACTCTGAGAATGTTTTTTTAAGTGTCCCCCAAAGAATTTTATTTTGTCTGTTAAGTGGGGCGTCCTGTGGCGTCCTAGCTCCAGACTATTTCTTACACGCATTACAGTATCTGAGGACAGTGTGGGAGAATAAGCACTGGTACACAGAAAATATATGCTAAAAGACTATCTTTTGTACTTTTAATGTTTAGCATGTCACTAAATCAGGCAAAGGTTTTACCATTGTTCAGACGACCTCAGAATCCAGGGACGTAAAAGATAAACAATCTATACCTTCAGTGCCTTGGTAAATGTACCTACTACTGCCATATTTTGGTTACGTCAAGCACTCAAATGTTATTCTTTTATTTGTGTACTGCTTCAAATGGAGTAATGGTTAAATATTTAAGGGTAGTGTTTTAGCTACCCATTTATTCACTTGTTACAAAATACAGCTTAAACAATCTGCACATCGGATACTTGTCTGCCTGTTTCTTACTGGCTAAGTTCCCTTAACATTACACAGATTTTGCTGTAAAAAAAATAACCTTTCTGATCACCCTTTAAATATACATAAGACTAAAAAATACACATAAAATGCTTAATTCTAAATATTTTTTTATTTTGAAATTAGTTGGTATAGTACACTTGAACACATTTGAGACCACAGAGCAAATATATGCGTTTAAAGAAGAATTTTACCACATTTTTACATAATCAAATACACATTCAGAGCAGTGGTGATATGAATTAGATATTTAAACCACAAGCTCCCTAAAGAAGCTTCATCATGAAGTTGCATGAAATGCAAATGCACTACCTGATGCATATTGACAAGGGTTTGTCAATATCTTGCCTTATGAGATACCATAAGGCAAGATAGTCCCCCAAGAACTTATTTTCTCATATTTTCTGATTTATGACTATTTACCATCATCAGCATCGTGTATAAAAACATACAAGACACGCTGTGGTCAGTTATTAAAATAGCTGTGCTCCTACTGTAAACATCGTCACCTCTGGTTCTTGTCACCACCACTGTGAAGATATCTGTTTCTTAAGTTTCTTAATTTGCTGGTTCACTTCACAGAACTCTGTTGGTTCAGTTGATTGGTTTAATGCTTGCCTATGTTAAGCAGTTATTTCTCAAAGCTGTTTATGAAAACCAAACTGAGTAGTTCATAATGCATTCATATAAATGACTTTAAACAGTGACATAACTACAAGGGTGCAAGATTGATAATAGCACTTGAGCCTTGATAGAGGGAGGCTCAGTTTTTATTGGTCAACACAGATTCTGAGACAGTTGTACACTACATCATCATGTGTATTTATCTCCCACTTATTCATAATGTATGACTATTTAAGTAAGACAGATAAATATGACAATTACTGCAGTTAAATCCATGAATGTAAGGTAAACATTTAGGTTAACAGATGGTAGTTAGTAGAATTGCATGCTGTGAGAGCATAACAATAGTGGAATTATGACATGTTTTGAAGAATTGTTTCTGTACTGGGGCCTACAAGATCTTAATTATACCACTGCCTTTCTATGTGTTTACTTGAAATGCAAACAGTAGAATGTGTGCAGGATCTTTGAAACCTATACACAATAAGTGCTATCTTGTATTGGGTGAAGATGGTTATACGTGTCAGTATGTTTTGTGCCATTCTGCAAACTGTAACAGTCCCAGTCTCTGGATCCTGGACTGAGGTCGAATGATGATGTCAGTGAGATGCTGACTGTTAAATAGTCTCTGATGGGTGGAGGATGACTGAGAGAACAAGTGAGTGTTCTAGCACTGAATTGCTTTCACCCTGGCTTTCTCTTTCTTTCATGAGGCATCAGTCGTTGCCCAGATTCTGAGCATGGTGTCCATTACATGAAAAACCTCAGAGAACTGCAATCACGGCAGCTTTTAACAGCCACTGTTGCGTCGAGCGTAGGCCAGCCCTCCTAGCATGTGCTCCATCTCTCTGAAACGGAGAGATCCCACTGTGATGGCGGATGGGCCTTTCTCCTTGAAGCCGGACTTCTCGTAGAAGGGCACGAGGAACTCTTCGCAAATGAGCAGCGCTCGGCGCAGGCCTGGGAGGCAGCGCAGGTACTGCAGGTAGCGCCACAGCAGGATGGAGCCCTTTCCCTGCTGCCGGCAGTGGCGATGCACTGACAGCACATGGATGTGAACGGTGGGACCGTCTGGCACATGCTGTGTCAGAGCCTCCTGAGCAGACACATGGGACATAGTGTTAGAACCAGTGGCACGATAGGAAAAAAAGACCATTTAAAAGGAAGTTTCACACTTTTCACATTTTTATGTAGAAGTCATTTGTGCTGTGCAAACTGAATGCCTAAGTCATCACACGTTTGCCTCAAACAGCATCAAGCGAAGACATCTTAAATAGATTTGTTTATCTGGTTTCTGACACTGAATACTGTCGACTAAAAAAAGAGATAAAAATACATAGCTAATATCACCCTTTTATAGTGTCAGAAACCACATATGTAAATAACGTTTAAAGCCAAGTGTGTAACAATCTAGGCATGCAGGTTGAACAATAATAACTGGTGGGGTATATTAGCTTCAGCTCTAGTGCAAAACTAAAGAAGCAAACATTGGGCACCATGTTTTTGATCAACTTTATATCGGAGATAACTATACATGATTTGCCTCACTTTCTGAAGCACTGGAGGTCAAGTATTGCCATACAGAAGAGCACAGTCTACTGGAATGTACACTTAACCTGTTCCAGGATCTCCTTGCCCCAGCCAGATCCAATGATGAAGGCCACTAGCTGCCCACCCTCAAACCAGCCCATGGAGAGCTCAGGACACTGGCCTAAAAAGCTCAGCACCTCGTCCAGGGTGAGCGGACATTCTCCAGACACTGAAATGAAAGCTGTGGGCCAGACATAAACACAGACAGACAAAAGGCTCAGGGATTCAGTCGCAAAGGATGAGAGGAGCAATGATCCTGCTTTCATACACTAACACAAACAGTGGATTAGCTGCAGATCAGCCAAGAGTACAATGTTGCACCATCAAATTAACCTATCGTCTCTAATCCTCTTTCACAGGACTTTCTAAAAGGTCCCATATCTGTTTCATAGTTTTTTGTTCCTTTTGTATGGCTATATGTATATCAAAACATCCTTTCTCCTATCCTCTCCTATTTCCCTCAGAATTTACCATTGTTACTGTATTGCACCATGTTCACAAAGCAGCACAGAATGAAGCACTCTTTGTAACATTAGAGTGTGCAGGGTTATATTGCTGTAGGCTACATTGGCAGGAGGTTTGGAACAGTTCTTGTATTTTCCTTCATTAATGAATAATATATATATAAATGTATATAATATGTATATAAATGTATTGAGTACTTATTTATTATTCAGAAGCTGACTAGCCACATGAATAGAGTAAGCCTACATATTATAGGGGTTAATACTGTCTTGACTTCATCTTTTGCTTTACTTGCAGAAATATATAGAAATCAATGGATTTGATTTCTAGTTTTCTAGTTTAATTGAATTCAATAGTTTTTAGTTACACAGAGCCACACAAATGTCAGAAGTGGGAGAGGAGAGGGAGTGAAAAACATTACAATATAAATTTCTAAATTATGTTTGTATTACTCATGTCTCGGAGAGCAGGTTAACTACCAGTTAAAACATAATTACCTCTATAAGACAGTGAACCAAAAGGCACACTACAGCAAAATATTTTACAACTGGTAGAAGAGTGTTCTGTAATGTGTCTGTAAAATCTGAAGAGTAGAATTGTGTGGTTTGGAAGTGTATTAAGTGATGTTTTCTGTGAAGTATAATTGTGTGTGGTTTGGAAATGTATTAAGTAATGTAATCTCTGGAATGTAGAACGATTATATGTTCTCTACTCGTTGTGAATATGACTAGTGTAGCGTGAGCACGGGAAATGCAAAATATGAAACTGGTGGACAAAGACAACCTGACCTCAATTAAGCAGACTAGACTGGGTTATCATTCACATGCAGTTCTGTAACTTTTACATTTTATTTCTAAAATTTATAGTAACGTTAAAGTAAAAACATGCTACTACCCAAAAAACTATTATTTTCATAAAGCATAACAGTCAGAGTAATGACAGGGATAACAACATGCCTTTAAGTTAAACTTACTATTTCTTTTTAAATAAAGTACAAAAAAGACTGTTGTTCTTTCTGGTTTGGTACATATTTCTTTCATTGTAGAGAGTAATGAAGTAGTATAAAGTATAAAGCAGAGTGAAATAAGTAAAGCAACCCCATTACAGTTAAAGAGACAAAATGAGTGATTTGTTATATGCTACTTTGTTCCTTATCAGATTAATATTTTGTGGGCCCAGTGTACAGTGCGAATCTCTTACCTTCCCTCTCGATCTCGAATACACTGATGGCATCCTGTGGCGTGAGGTTGCGGAACTCGCTGGCGGGTAGTGTGTGCCGCCGCTGCCGGAGAGGGCTGGACACCCCCAGAGGCGTTTTTAGGTAAAAGGGCTTCAGAAAGGGAGAGCTGCTCACCTGCTGAGCCATCATCACCTGCACAAGCACCGAGTGCACCCTCACACTAGGATGTGTAGTAATATAGTAGGATTACTCCTGACCTTAGAATTCCAAACTGATTTACTGTCCCAACTTTTCTCCCCCACTGAGTTCCTTCAGTAACCCCCTTCAGTGCTGTGGTCTGGAAGCTCGCACACGGTCTCTGTCACACTCACTCTCTTCTTGTTCTGGCCTCTCCTTCTCGAACCCTCCCACATCTCTCTCCATGTCTTGCACCCTAAACCCTCTCCACCCCTCCTTCTCCCACCGTACCCTCTCCTGACCCCTCTCCTGATCTCCTAAAGTGGTGTCCTTTAAAGAGCCATGGATAGACAAGTGCACACGTGAGGATGTCTCAAAAGCTGCTGCTGTCAGGTGAGCTGTAAAGGCAAGGGGCATTAACAGGCACTAATACTTCACAACACAGCTGACCAAGCAAACCCCAGATGCTGTACATCATGGTCTGAGAATTTAGAAAGCAATGTAATGGAAGTTGGTACCTACTGTAGACAAGTAAAGCAAGTACTGTTCTGTTATAAAATATGCCTAATGTGCAGAAGTATCTGGACAGAGAGCCTTTAGTCGCACAAAAAATAATTACTAATATTGGAATAAATTTGGATACAGTAAACTGGAAACTGGACTAGACTTTATACTAGATGGGGATAAAGTATAGACCTGGACCATACAGCGTTCTGAATAGAGATTCATTTTAGAATGAAAAACATCGTCCATTATGTTGGCTTAATCTCGGTCCAGCAAATTAAGGCTAACAGCATCTATGATTATTTCACTATATATAAGATTTTACAAGTAGAGTATAAAATCTACTTTTAATCAGTTTTACGTTATATAGTATTGCAGGCCTCCCAGTGGAAAACATTCAGATCACATTCATTTATTTCATGTGATGTAATAATTCAAAAATAATTGAAAAAAAAATTTGGCTTTAGGGTGTGTGTGGTCTCTGACAGAGTCCGGCACAGAGACATAGTGAGGCATAATGAGATTGGCAGGCGATTTCTGTGACATGCTCTCAGGCTGATTTCCGTAAGAGGGTTAGAGAAGCACCTTATTTAATGGGAAAGCACCTGCTTTGACACCTGGCTTTTGTTAAAAGCCGGTCTGTCAACCTGGTTAAGTTTGGAGCTAAAATGGTCAAGAATAAGCTTTGGAGGTCATTGCTACCTGTTTTAGGAATTTGGCAAATCTGTTACAATCTCTTTTGCCCAAAGTTTGATCTGTTTTGAAGCTGTTTCTCAGCTAATAAAAGACAAAACATGTTACCACACTGAAGTTATCTACAAGTTTAGTTTTACAGCAAGTCAATTGTACATACATATGCAAAAGGTATAATTTACAAAAACTAACAAAGGAATTACATGACATTTGTAATGAATCTTTAAAAAAACATGTGTTTGTGTGTGTCTGTAGAGGAGGCCATTTAAATTTCTCTATGGAACTGTAAAGACTACCATGCGCTTCCTCTAACTCCACCTGATGCAAGGAACTACTTCTTTATTAAGTACAGCTAATGCATCTTCACTGGATAGTTTATCACGCTTGGAGGAGAATCCTAACGGCCAGTTTTGCTGTGTCAGCTAACAGATGCGCAGAGAGGGTGTGTCGTCCCACTTGCCCTGAGACAGGGCCATTTGTGTTGTTTTGTATTCATGGTCTACTAGCTACTAATATATCAATTCACTTGATTTTTTCTTGCTGGAGACCCACAATGCTGCATGGTTTCAAGTATTCCTTTATTCGACAAACCTGATGCACTTAATCGACTAATAATGTAACTGAGTTTAGGTGTTTTGGGGCAAGGAATGGTAAAAACTGTGAAACGTGAAAGACTGCGCCAATAGTAGGAATAACATACTGCTTTAAATGTATGTATTTTCATAAGCTTTGAATAGGCCAGTAATTCTATTTTGACTGGACTTTCAGAGATCTTTGCTGAAATAGCGAAAGGAGACCAACATCCCAAACAAGAATGACACACAATTAGTAGTGATTTACTGTATGTCAGTTGAGGAAGTTTTATTATTATTATTATTTTTTTTTAGGAAATCCGTGTTTACCATATTTATATCCACTGCTCACCTTGGTTGAATTTTATTTTATTGGCTCTTGTTCACTCTGTGGAACATTTAGAAGCAAGAAAGAAAGTAGGGATTAACACACATCTTAGGTACAAACAAAAATACTTATATATAGGCCTAAATCCCAAAATCCTTTCCAAATTGTTCCCAAAAGGATCATCCTGTAATCTCATCTGAGTGGCACATTAAAAAGGATTTTCTTCCCTCTCCTTATTTACCATAGCTAATGCCAGTCTGTCTGTAGTTTGTAGTGAAATTTGATGACGTGTGTAGAAATCCCTACAACCCTTTCACACAGTCCAGACATTTTGGGAACCAAAAGTAATTGGGTAACAGGATGCTCCAGGATTTCTGGGCAGCTGTGAGCCATTTTCTTAAGACCACAATCAAACATCTAGAGTTGATTCTACATTTGACATCAGCCACTGTATTACCTGTAAACATGATGACTAAAGAAGCATTGGTACAGTGAGTAAAGCAGGAATGTCAAAATCTGTCTACAGAGTATGGTATCCTACCAGCACATTAAAGGGAGACTTAATTACCATAAAGGGGAAAAAAGGATTGGTTAGTTTTACTTGTAATAACACAAAGGTTAGTCTATTCGAAAGTGCACAAACCCTGTAAGGTTCTCATAGACAGATTAACCTGTAAAACTGTAAACTGCGGAGAAAAAATATAATATCCTGAAAAATACCATCTTGGATGGATACCAACGGAATAAATGCAGTTCCTTAATTGATATAAAAAACAGCAGCAGGAATTCCAAACTGGCCCGAAAAGTGGAAGATTCTTGACTGGTCAGTCGCACAGTTTGTAGTGGGGCTTTTTCTGATGTCTGTAAACCCACCATTAATTAGTAAGGTCATAATAATTAAGGCAATCAATTGTCTTACCATTTTTAGGTTAATATCAAGTCAAAAGTAAGATCGTTTGTAGAACTTTGAGTTAGTTACAGGTATGTACATGTTAATTGATGATGCTTAAATGATTGAGAAACAAGTATTGTCAGTTAACTTGAAGCATGTATTTCCATCAGTCAGTGTAAACAAGTCAGAGTAAATATCAACCAGTGACAAATATTTTGTGGTGTGGTAACTTAAATCAATTGAATACCCCTCCAAAGACATGTAACAAATGGAAATAGAGCAAGAATATGAAGCTACGTTGATGAGCAAGGTCAAAGAACATTTAGAACCAAGTGTTTGACTACTCTCTAAGTAACAAACAAGTCAATCTAAAACAACTAGAACATTCCTTTTCAGGATGTCTCATTGGTTATGTGCATTTTTACCAGTCTAATCAGAAGCACAATCACAATCAACTGTTAACCTTTAAATTAATGATACACGCTGTACTGGTCAACAGCACTTATCATTATGTTTAATATAACAAATACCTGCCAAGTCTGGATGTAAATATCCATAATAATACTTTAAAATTCAATCTGACATTTTGTTCATTAAGCTCACTGACATCATTAAACTTAATATGTTACAGAACTAAAACAGAGTCACAATTCAATTACTTGCAAACCGCATGGCGCCTAATACACCTGTGCTCTACTAAAGAGAGGAAATCCTTCAGCTTTCGTGTTTATATTTTTAGCTTTCACATCCGTATGTGCAGGAAACTGTGATTGAGAGCTTATTCTGACGTCATGGAGGAGATCAAGAACAGTGTAAATTAACGTCCTCTCCTGTGTTTTTCAGATAAGAGTGAGTCTCCCAGAGATTACCACTGATCCTCACTTGAAGTTATTTCGTGTCAAGATTCAACATATTGCATTTATTCAGACAGTGTTTTCTAATGGCTTTAAAGAACACAGTTGCATAGAAAACTGAATTTCAACATTATGGCTTTTTTAATATCGGTTCTATATAATTAAATCAAGATGCAATCTAAGAATGGTTTGATGTGATAGCCCTGTTCTACAGACTCTTACTGAATCAACTGTTTAAAGTGGCGGTGATAGGAACAAGATGTTTGCATTTTACACCTCTGAAATTTAACTCACATTACACTGTTATATTAAATATGTTTAATATTTGTGTGCCAGAAAGGCACCTTTAAATAAATAAAATGTATTATTATTATTAGTATTATGTTGTCTGATGCTTTGCGCAGTTTTATGATTGTGTTCATGCCTAAATCCGATTTTTCAGAATTCATTCTTAAGAGAACATTTTTTTTATGTAACATATCTTTAGACTTACCAACAATTTATCTTAATCAACATTACATCTAAAACTCATGTAGGTTCACTGGTGGTTTTGCATGATACATTAACAAAAGGCTATATTTGTGTTGTAGACATTGCAACCCCCTGATCCCCAGCACAACCACTGTAAAGAAATCAGTCATGATGGTTCTCTATAAAACGGCTTTGAATAGCTTCGTCTCAGCCATTAAATTATGAAGATAGTTTGAAAAATAAGCCTATTTGTTTTTAATCAAATGTGGCAGCTTCTGTTTACATGTTGACTGGAAGTTAATGATTGCACTGTATTTGCTGAAGGATGAAACACTGACAGGGGAAACAGACTCATGTTCACACTGTAACCTCAAAAACCCCCTCTGACAACACAGCTTCAGCTTGAGGCCATCTGTACGCTTTCATCAAGAGTGTGTGCATACAAACACACACACACACACACACACACACACACACACACACACACACACACACACACACACACACAATCAAACAAACAATAGGAACAATTCCAACACTTCTCTAGGTGATGTGGCTTTGCTTCCAAGCCCTGTATTTTGAGGAGAAACCGGTTACATTTTGTGTAAACAATTCAGCTACATCCCCTTTGAAGACAGCTATGAAACTAGATCCAACAGTAATACAGAGGAGAAAAGTACTGGCCCTTGCTGTCCTGTTTACAAAAAATTATTACACAGAATGAGCTATGACCATTGGCAAAGATGACAAATGTTCCCCTCTGTATCTATAACAGATGACCATGAAAACTCTTAAGCAGGCATCTACAAGCATGCAAAGCTTGGTCCAAACTGTGAGTGAAAACAAAAAACTGTTCAGCCACTGTTTACACCACACTGAAGACAATGCAAAAAGAACTTTGAAGTAAAATGCACATCTGATGTAATTTTATACATCACCAGCAGAGGGCAGACCCAATCCTCTGTAAAAATAAGTGAACAAGTTAATTTAAATGTTACATTAAAACACAAATACATCACACACACCTTCAAGGGGACGACGACAGTCTCTACAAGATTTTTCACTGCATACTTAAAGTTAATATTATACATACAATCAGAGATTGGATCATCAAATTGAGGTGAGTACTCTGAATGTCTTGAATTTAAGATTGAACTAACTGGCCATTTGTGTGTCATTTTTAAAAAAGTTTTTTTTAAACATTTAAAACATTTAAATGAATGTATATCTAGTTATTTTTTAATGTATGCTAGGTTTGACAATTATTGTTGTATAGGATGAATTAAATATTTGCAAACTGTGTGGGTCTGGGCAAAAAATTTTATTTTTCTATATACTATGAAAATGCATATACTGTATTGCGTATTTATTTTGTATACTGTATTATATTTAAATAGAAAGTTTGTGTTTGTTGTGTGCACAGCATGCAGCTCTACATATCGGCTGATTTCATGGGTGTCAGAGGTCCCATTACTTTTGTCCATAATTTATGGACACCTGATCATAAAGTCACCAATAGGGACTTTAATGACACTGCATTCAGATACGTAGACTTTCATATGGAGCTGGTCCACCACTGCAGTTGCTATTATGCTTCCGCTTCTCTTTAGGGTAACTAGGAAATACTGCTGTTAAAAAGTTCCTTATTTAAACACATACATATCATTGATACGTGTGTAATTTAGTTTATGTGTTGAAAAAAAAATAGATTTCAGTGACTAATTAAATACAACATGAAGATAACAATGAAGTAATAATAATGAAAAATACAGCATGAAAGTAAATTATTCAAGATTAATTTTATTGGTATTCACATGCAGCTGTACACCACACACAAAATGGATGTTGAACTTATCTGAGAACCATGGCTGACCCAATGTTTACATCCTGGATACCAGGCCAATAATATCATGAACAGGAACAAGAAGGCACAGTGGATCAAGAAGTTGAAATGGCACGTTATCTGAGGGGTAAAGTGAGCATCTTCCAGAGCCGAGAGAAATAGAGATAATCTTTACCTACAGATCATGCAGAGCGTAGCCTGATAATTCATATGAAGTCACTTATTAGTATTGCATATGAAATATAACAGCTTTCAAATACATGTACAGAGCAACCATCAATGTATTTTACAGCTCACTTAATATCACAGATGTGTTGCACTAAAAAGTCTTTAACTTACACAAACACACAAAAGAAATACTAGTACTAGTATCATTATGCAATATAGTGACTGCTTAAATATTTATATATCATTGGTAAATCAATAGAGAAATGCTATTTTAGAAATATAATATACAAATGATATCACCATCCTTAGAGCTTACTTCAATGCATGGTCATATGTTGAAAGCTGAAAGAATACACTTCTCAAACCTCCATACTTGCTCTCCAGTCACAAGAACAGCTCAAAGCACAAAGTAGCAACATTTGTTGTTTAAAGGCACATATACCTCTATGCATAATGCTATATTTACAGCACTGCAAGACATGGCGCTTCGGGTTAGAGGAGATGGGGTTAGTGATACAATGCAAATTTGAAGCATACGAGTTCATGGTCAAGATGTGTCGAGCTGCTCTTTCACTAGCATTTCAAAGGCTGATATATAGATGTGTCACCATGTCTTAGGAACATGCTTAATACACGCCAACTCAAGTGCATCAGAATAACGGAATTGCTCATTTGCAAAAATAAATATGGAATGACTGCATATGGGTCACACAATGTAATGTGATAAGCTCGTTTTAAAGAATATACTTAAGATGGCGTGCAAAAAAACACTTAAGCATTAGATTTGGTCATGAAACTGATTTTAAAAAAGCAGTTGTTTGTGTGGTACAAAACACACAACTTAAACAAGATCCAGTTCCCAGAGAGATGGGTTTTGTGATTCTTTCTGTTGCTCAGTCACGAAAAAAGAAAAAAAAAGTACAGGACATTTAAGCACTTGCTATAAAACATTACTTGATATCATATTCACAAAGTTACACATCTGTAATATACACAAATAGGTTTATTCGCACAATAGCTCTATATTACTATCAATACTTTTAATTACTGTTATGCGGAGTACTTAAAATTAATTTCGACCACAGCTGGTTAGTGTTGCATCTGTAGTTAACACTCCTTATTGTTCCCCACTCCTGCCTCAAAGTCACCATTGTAAGATCAGGTTTCGGATATTCTGAAACACCTTTCTTTCCAATTTGTTCATAATTCGGCACAAATATGACCAGTTTTAACTATGGTAGATTTAACCGTTTTTTTTTATTAAATATGCATATGCATTAGTTTTAGTATTTTCCATTAAAACTACCACATTACGTAAAAAGGTGGACTTACTCTTGATGACCAGGGTTAATCTTAGCATAGGAAGGACTGCTAAGGGTGTTAAGTTTAGAAGTAGAAGCCTCTGAGTGATGAGGGGAAATGTCAAGGTTTATGGTCCAGTTATTCATCTTCGATGTGCAAACTGCTTGTGGGACACAGTAGAGGCTGGCTGGAGCAGCTTGTGCTCTGAGTGATCAGACTCTCCATTGAGCCGGATAAACCTGCAAAGCAAGAGAGCAAATCACAATCAAATCACAATACATGAAGACAACAAAAGCCATGTATCAATCAGATTCTATCAGAGACAAACTGGTACAATATAGATAAGGTCTTCAGTATCCCTACTGACTAGAAATAAAGAATTTACAGTCTATCCTGGAAATGGGAGCACACAATATTAGTGAAACTATTCTTAAGATATGAGATATTAATAGATACCTCATAAATAGAATGTTAATGACAAAACTGTAGCAATCCCAAAATCAAGTTTGTCTGAAGAGCTTATAAAGGCTCATAAAGGCACACTCTTTTTAGGCATTTCCAGGTTCATCGTGAAATAACTGCAGTGCACTGTAATTTATCTGCATGAGTTTAAGAAAAAGAACATGGAAGACAGAGACAGGGCAGCCTACATACCAGTTACTCTTCCATACCGATTGAACAGGAATCAGGACCTATAGCTGCAGGTCCCAGAGCAAGGTCATTAGAGGAAAGATATGGCAGACAAGTCAGAAAGGGAGAAGACACCACACACATTAAACCGCAAAGCAGACAAAAAGCCAGTTAAAGACATGCAGAGTGGCTGCTAGAAAAACACTCAGGAAACAACATAAGAGCATGAAAATATCAAAATGTCTGGTAGAAGACTACCCAGGGGCTGCTTAATAGAAAGGCCACTCACCAGGTGGGTCACTCTCAGTTTTGGTTAGGCTGCTGTGCTCACTGCTACAGTCAGGCACAAGTTCGCCTTCCGAATTCAGTCTGTCCTCTGTGTACACACACACACACACACACAGCTATGATAAAGCCCTGGGACTCTAGTGAACCACGATGAGGGACATTTTTCACAAATGGAGAAGACCTTAAAAAGTCACTTCATGCTCGGAAACCCTACAATGTGGCTGAATTAAAAATATTTCTGCAAAAAATAGTCTGACAAAATTCCTCTATAACGATTTGAAAGACTCAAACGCTTAATTGCAGTTGTTGCTGCTAAGGGTGGGACAACCAGTTATTAGGTTTAAGAAGCAATAACCTGTTCAGATAGGGCCATGTAGGTTTGAACGGTTTTTCCCTTACTAAATAAAATAATCACTTAAAAACAGCATTTTGTCTTTAATTTACTATCTTTGTGTAATGTTTACATTTGTTTGATAATCTGAAACAATTAAGTGTGACAAAGAGCAGATGTACAGCACTGTACATCTATAGATAGAACAGGAGCAATAAAGGTATTCCAGATCACACACCACCAGGGCAGTTATGTCTTCAGTAGACTTCAGTTACTGTAGAGTTTTGGGGTTGAAAGAATGCAAAGGATGAATGAAGATTAAGTAGGACACTAACCATCTTCAGGAGACAGAGAATCAGCAGCATCCTCTCCAGCAGTGCCCTATGAGTAAGGGATGGCGAGTGAGTCAGTGTGTGTGTGTGTGTGTGTGTCTATATAAGTGTAAATTCAGAGAAAAACTGGATAAAAAGACTGACCTCGGTAGGTGCAGGACTGCTAGACAGCAAGGTATGGGCCTGTGCATCAGACATTTCTGACAGTTTCTCCTCATCCTCCTCCTGAATAGGTGACGAAGGTGATCGCAAGGTGCTGTGAAGATCAGAGAAAAGCTCTACTGGGTAGGTGAAATTTCATACATTTTTTCCCCTCACCGCAGCTACATAGGCCTCTGCAAAGTTGTCTGAGAACTTGCTGACACACCAGTCAGCCCTAGTGCAAGGTGCAAAAGGAGATCATGACCTCTGGCACAGTGCTGCAGTGTGCTTCATGCAGGGATCGGAGTGCTGCCATGGCCCAGGGCCAGAAGTTATTTAACACCATCATGAGAATGCAAAATAGTCAGGGTCTCAACACTTTGCGCTTTAACGTGCACTCAAGAGAAAGCCCTACATCATATTTAAAGGAACATTTCCACAATCAGCGCATTAAGAAAGGTTCATTCAATTTTTATTTAAATCCAGCAAATCCAACATTCAAATCCAAGAGTTTTATTCAC
Organism: Clupeocharax schoutedeni; assembly: GCA_037974565.1. Classification (NCBI taxonomy): domain Eukaryota; kingdom Metazoa; phylum Chordata; class Actinopteri; order Characiformes; family Alestidae; genus Clupeocharax; species Clupeocharax schoutedeni. Next base: position 6,599,694 of record JBBPDH010000136.1, read on the forward strand.
CTTGGGAACCGAATACACCCTGAATTAGTCTCATGCGGCTGGAAGTGACCCCAAATGTGCCAAGAATCAATAAACTGCTCGCATAGATGCAAACGTTATAATTATTAGCTATATCACTATTTTTGAGTAAATGACTGCTTCAAATAGCACTGACAATAACATTACAGGATTACCTATCAGGTGACTTGCTGACTTTGCCCTTCTGCTGGCCACTATCTCCAGAGTGCTCAGGAGAGCTTAGCTGTCGGCTGTCACCACTCAGACTGCCTGAAAAGTTGATCTCATCGTACAGAGGGGCTGACGGGACCACAGGAGACACAGCAGTGAGCCCATTCAGAGCTTCCAACAGGGAGATGGGCTCAAAGCCAGGGGGAACGGAATCTGAGCTCTGAAGACAGAGAGACAAGTAAGAGATAAGTGAATAAGCCGACACGGATATTGGTACTGAGGGCACTGATTGATTGTGGCCCCAGTCTATGTCTTCTCTTCTGAAGGCCAAATACTGAACATAAACACCAAACAGCTACAGTGCTACAACTTAAGAGTCCAGTCAAAAACAAAGCAGCTGTTAATAGACATACAGAGTGCTCATCATGGTCCATGCTCTGAGCCAACACCGGGCTGAAGGAGACAGGGGAGAGTGCACCAGGCTTCTTCCTCACCGCTCTAATTTGCAGCAGGGCTCGAAATGCTGCACACACACAAACAAACGTACAGATCAGTTACACAATTCACAGAAGTGATTAGTGCAGCCAAAGTTGAAAATAATGATCATCATACTAATTGACCAGAACCATGAGATAAATCTGTGCTTCTTAAGATAAGAAAACAATCAAGACAGTACGTACGCAGTCTGCAGATGGGGCAGTTGTTGGCCTGGTAGCGCAGCGTGTCCGCACACGAGTTGCACAGGCACAGGTGTCTGCAGGGCAGAATGAGTGTGTCGCGCAGGTCTGACAGGCACACCACACACTCGTTACTGTTGTCACTGTTCTCATCATCGGATGGCTGGGGAGGGCCAAACAGCAAATTAGGGTAAACAGGCCCTAGCACCCCAGTCAAAGCTTTTGGTGCTGAGATCTTAAATAGCTTTGATGAAGGATGCATACTTCAAAGTTTTCCAGAAATGTATATATGACATGCTTGGACTGATCATATTCACCTTAGTCTCTTGGTTGTTCTTGTTTTCAATTCCATAGATCTCCTGCAGCAGGTAACTAACCCGGTCCACCTGTAAAAAGTCCATGAGATCATATTTTGCTCAAAGGTAATGTCATGTCACTACAAAATCAATAATCCAATCAGCCATTAAAAAGTTACAGAGACCAAATTTAGAAAAATAGTACGTACAATTTGCTTTTGCTTTAAGGGCTTCACAGAGAAACTTCCATCAACATGCTTTGAAGTGAGAAAAGGAAAAAAAAACATCACATTAACTATATGAATAACATGGAAGTCATAATTATCACCATAATGTTATAAATCTTGTTGTCAAACATGTTACTCAAAACGGCAAGGGGTTCCACTTACTCTCTCAAAGGCAGCCAGAAGCACATGAGCATGGCCCAAGCAGTCTGCAATTAGAATTTCTCAATTAACAACCAGTACAGGGTTGGTGGTGTTCAAAACAGTCCACAAGATGGATAGTAAGATAGAAATATAGGCAAATAGTTATTTTCCAAGTCATTCGACTTTATCACATACCATCTCCTTCATCCACCACAGCCTGGATGACCATAGGGAAAATACCCCGGTCCAAGTCAAAGTTCAGCTAAAACAGCATTTGAAAAAGATGAAAATATTAATATTTACAGACTTATATTCTGTGCACTAAACAGGCTTATGTTCAAAAAGAAAAGAGTTCATACATGATATGGGTGGTTTGCTTCACCCTGTCTCACTGTTTTGCAACCTTGCAAAGGAAATACTAAGAGGAACCAAACAAAACTTTGAGTTCCTTAATAATATTTGATGTAAACAAACAGCCAACCCACTTCATTAGGTACAACTAACTTGTATCTACACTCATTGTTCATTTTGGCTGTGCTAACTGCCATATAGTTACACTTTATAGTTTACACTTAAATATCAAAGTTTCTCTGCATCATTGGTTAGCACCTATACCCCATTCAAAAATGGTAAGGACCTCCACATGACCACTGGTACTGCATCAGTAGTGTTGTTTTTGGTGGTCTGTCTTCATTTTAGTTTTAGTCTAATCTTTGTGTCAAGCTGTCATTTTAGTTTTTAATCAGTCTTAGTCACATCCATACTCTTTAGTCTAGTCAAGTTTCACTCGACTAAAAGTATGAGCATTTTAGGCTTATTTTAGTCCGAATTATCCCTGATTATTTTCGTCAAGTATTAGTCAATGAAAGTTGTATTTTTGTCTCTTTTTTTAGTAATGCAATTCATTTATGTCACATGATAAATGTTTGATCTAAATGACGATATTTAGACGATATTTCTTTGACAAAAGCAACACAGTCTGGTATGGAGCAGCCACTAAGCAGGACAGGAACAGACTGCAGCGGACTGTATGGACAGCAGAAAGGATCACCGGTGCCCCCCTGCCCTCCATCCAGGACCTGTACCTCTCCAGAACCAGGAAAAGGGCA
>JBBPDH010000136.1:6622192-6634214 GCA_037974565.1 Clupeocharax schoutedeni
TGTTTTTAAGAGTTCTCTTAAAACTTATTTCTTTTCTTTGGCTTTTAAATCTGTTTAGATGTTGGTTTTATGGTTTTTTATTGTTTTATTTTTGTATTTGGTCTTATTCTTTTATGTCAGTGTACAGCACTTTGGTCAACTCTTTTGTTTTAAATGTGCTTTATAAATCTATTAAAGTTAAAAGTTGAAAGTTGATGGTAGGAGCTGAACCAAGCTCGAACCAACACAGTGATATAAATGGAATATTTACTCCAAAATGCTAAAGTTTTTAATACTGAATGAAAACAAGAACCAGATACAGAAATATGCACATCCGCACTCTCATTCGTTGTTTGCTGTTGTACTTAAAGTATTAATATCTTGAAGACACAGGAATATGGTCTGCATTTTAAGGACTTCAGTGCAGTGTTTGCTGGAGGAACCACACACCTGAGAGGTGCAGGCAAGATGGCCTGATAGTTGTAGTGTTGTTGCTGCTGGCTGAGGATTTGGAGGTGTAAGAACTGCTGCTGTTGCTGGAGGAGTCGGGCGTAGGCAGAGTCCATAGGGGTCTCGCTGGGCTCCTGCTTTTGGTCTGGTGGGATGTACTGGTGGTATTTGAGCTTCTTTATCCTTGGCTTTGGTTCTTTGCTCTTTTTGCTTCGACTCTTCTCATTTGGCAGCTTGGGCTGACTTTGCTGAAATGGGAAGAGGCGGGGGGGCAGGGTTAAGAGCGACTCTATTCAGAGCACACCTGAAATCACACAGTTAAGCACTGTCTGACTGATTATGTGCCAGTGCCAACAGTGCAGTCAGCACTGAACTGCAGCCCTTGACTGAGAGATTTGCAGGCAAAGCGCTGGCTGGTAAATAGGTGGGCCGCAAGTCAACACCCACCTAAAATGACAGGATGGGGAAACAGGATGTATGGGGGGACATGACCCTCATTGTTCCTGAAACACTCAGTTACAGGATACACATGAAAATGGTTCTGGCATCTGAGGGAGGGAGGCGAAAGCCACTGAGCTGTTATAACGTCATTTCAGACTTGCTTATGTGAACACAGATGCTCAGATTCACTCCCCGGGGAAGGAGGGATGGCTCTCAGAACAAATATGTGGAATATGCTTTGAGGGTACGGATTATGATAAATGCAGAAGTTATTGCCTCGCTCTTGGTTCGTGGGCCTGAGCTTTCATCAGTTCTCCACTGTGTAATGAGAGTGAGCATTTCATTTGACCTCAAACAGAAGACAGAAACCAGCTGCTGCTGCTGTCCCCTGATTTGAGTCTTTTGAGCCTTTGCTTTGGCCTAAAGTGCCCCTAACAGGGACAATCACTCTCAAGCTGCTCTCATTGTGACACACTGTTTAGTATCACTCTCCCCTGCTTTAGAGTCCTCCCACAGTGTCTTACCACTGTTTGTACTTGTGAAGACAGCTTTACAGTGAGCAGGCTAGATCAAAGGAGGCAAATCACAAATGGTGAGGTTTTAGTTTATGATTATCCACTGAATGGCAAACAAGCACACTGGGCAATGGAAAGCATCTCTCTTACTTCTACAACAAATCTGAACACATTTAAATCTTAGCTCAGCACCAGTGGCTGTCTTGTGTTTGAAACTTGGCTCTCATGAAGAGAACAAATGGTTTTAGTGAAAACTCACTGGGCTTGTTCAAAAGGCACAACATGTAAGGGTGGGTAGGATACTTGCCTCTGGACCAAGAGGTCATGGGTTCAGATCCTACCTTCAAGCACACTACAGGGTCCCTGAGCAAAACCCTTAACCCTAAGTTGCTTCAGGGAGACTGCCCCCTGTAGTTAGGGAATGGAAGTCGCTTCGGATAAAAGCATCTGCTAAATGCCATAAATGTAAATGTAAGTCTCCTGAAGGATCAATGTGGACTGGTCAGCAGTGAATCATTCCAATGTGTATATTGAAAGTGAAAGTGACCATTTGTCATACGTGAACACACCACTGCACACAGTGTGAACAGCATGAAATTCAACCCATTCACCAAGTGAAGCAGGGGGCAGCCAGGAACACGGCTCCCGTGGAGCAGTGCAGGGGACTTCCTGTATCCTCATCATTCACAATCAACAAGCTGCGTCTAGGACAATAGCAGTAGCAGTTCATCAGGCACAAACAGGGGACAAAGAGTAAAAGAATGCTAGGAAAGGCTGTGCTCAGGCCGAGGTGCTGACACATACGGTTAGGCCAGATTGATAGATGAAACTGTGGCATTCAGCAAACATTAATCAGGACTCGTGTTTGGATTCTGCTCTGTGTTATGTAACAATTGCTGCTGAAATAATCAATCTCCTTCCAAGGTCTTTAATCCTGGAGTCGGATAAAAGCATCTGCTAAATGCCATAAATGTAAATGTAAGTCTCCTGAAGGATCAATGTGGACTGGTCAGCAGTGAATCATTCCAATGTGTATATTGAAAGTGAAAGTGACCATTTGTCATACGTGAACACACCACTGCACACAGTGTGAACAGCATGAAATTCAACCAAGTGAAGCAGGGGGCAGCCAGGAACACGGCTCCCGGGGAGCAGTGCAGGGGACGGTACCTTGCTCAGGGTACCTCAGCGGTGCCTAGCGGTCTTGGGAACCGAACCCAGACATTCTTGTCGCAGGGCAAATGCCCTAACCACTAGGCTACCAGCTGCCCCAAAATTGTGCTTCTCATGTTTTTGCCCCCGACGTGATTTGAACATGCACCTTCTGATCTGGAGTCAGACGCGCTACCGTTGCACCACGAGGTCCGGCTTATCTCTTGTAAAGAACAACACAGCGGTAATGATCAAGGGTTAGCTAGAACCCGAGGAAAGAAAAACACAGACAGGAAAGAACATCACCTGAGCACATGGCTCACCTTCACAAGGGTGGGGCCAGGTTTTGGGTGGGCAGCGGGGATGGCTGTTTGAGGAGCAGCTATGAAGCGAGATTTTGCTTGATCCTCTGCTGATGTTTGGCTGAGAAAGTCTGAACTTTGGACCGTAAGTGGACAGAGCTAAGATAAGAAACAGAAAGAATACACATGGCCATGCCACTTAAACCACAAACTACAAAAAGGTATTTTTTGTTCACAATAAGTCACATTGTGTTCTACACCATTTTGACAGGTTTGCTACAACATGGTGGAGACCTGAGTGGTGTTTGAACAGGTTGGGCTAAGTTTTGGGAATGCATTTACAGAAAATTGGGTCAGTGTTAACTACAGCTAGAGTAAGAAGGAAACATGTCTTGGCTGACTGACTACATGTGATGTAAGTGGAAAATTGTAAACTAATCACTGTTCCTGTACATAAGGTAAAGGATGTCTTCTCACAACATTTGTCTCTTAAACTGGAGTTCCTTTGCAACCAATAATGAGGTTATGCTCTGTTTGGATTCACATTGCATTATCTAATAGCTGTTTTTCTTATCTAACCTTTAGACTAGAGATATTATTGATGAAAACAAATATGTGGAAACTTTCGGTTTTCCAGACGTGTTACTGATCCGGTTACACACCAAACAGCCTAGTACAAATCAAGAGAAAGGGACAATGTTGATAGCCTCACCAGTAAATTGGAAACAAGAGTTTGGGAAGCAGATGAGATCTCAGGCAGTTTAGCCTCCCTTGGTGATGGGACAGAGCACGGAGACTCCTGACTGGCCGGATCCTCTGGGGACAGAGCTTCACTACTGTCTTCATCAAAATGATAAACATCTGAAGTCTTCTGATAGTTTACCTCACCTACTGTAACAATAGACAACAAATTCCTGCTGAAAAAATCCTATTTACTGAAAATGAAGCTTACAGGTTTTTAAATAACTGCTGCTAATGTATTGCTGGGCTGCTTACCAACGATAGCCTCCTTAACGCTTGAGTCTACAGGTAGGATGTTTTTCTCTACCAGCTCCAGTGGGCCAGGACGCAGGGCAATCTTCTCATTGAGGTCATCGGCCAGTCGAGCTCTCTTCAGCTTCATCTGGGTGGCCTGCAGAGAAGGTTCTGCTTGGGTCTCTGAAACATATTACTAAGTGATCAGTACAGAGCACGGCATGTCTGACTTAGACCAGATATAGTACTGTTCTGTATGAATATGAATATTAGCAAAAGAATTTTATCACAGCATTTTTCATTATCTAATCAAAAATACCATTCTGTCTTAATCGTTTAAGAATGCTCTGGAAAACTTGTTATCTGGAGGGAATCGACGATCAAGTGTGGTTACCTTGCAGGATGTGCATGCGGACCAGCTCTGCACGCTCAGGTCTGCTACGAATCTTGTGCTTTAGGAAGTTCTCAGTCTGACCATAGTTAAGTAGAACATAATAAAAAAAAAAGAATATGTTTTCAGCATGTCAGATTCCTATGGCAGCTGTCTTAATTCTAGTTTTAAATAAAACGACTTCCATGTATTACATAAATACAGTTTTAATGTGTATGCCTGTACAGCAACCTGATTCCCATTCACACTCAAGCTTTAAGTAGTGTTTCAGTCGGGACTGCTTTTTGAAAGAGGCATGAATGGAGGCAGCCAATCAGACCAGAGGTCATTTATATCTATCAGTCTAAAAGGTACAGTAAAGAAAACAGCCTGTTTATTACCAATGAATACACAGTGGTTTGAAAATGGCCTAGTAAGGAATTATGGCTGTTCTTGGTATATAAACACGTGAAGATCCTAGGTGGCCCATGGTACACAAGGAAAATATTGGATACGTTAAGTATACATTTCTGATGTTTAGGATTCATTTGTATAAGTCTCACCCTGGCTCTTTCCAGGCTTCTGATCTGCTCATGAAAGGCAGCGGGAGTCTTCAATGCTAGAGAGACAAACACATCAAAAGACATTTGAAAAAGTACCATCTCTGTGCTAAAAACTACAACGTGGTTACCCTTGTGCAATTCTGTCAAAACCTTGCATAGTACAAGCAAAGGGGAAATCTCAGATTGTTTTTATCTGCAGAAATGAAACCAGACAGTCAGCGTATTACGAGAGTAAAGAGGTATACTTCTGAGAACACAAACATTTTGTCGAGATGAAAGGTTTCCTTCCTCTAGTTGGTTAACTGGTTTTAACAATGCACTTGCCTCTACGATTAACAGGAAGTGGTTGTTTCATCCATTCATGACAGGCTTAAGCAAGTGATTTTGTTAACAGGCAGTTTACTTAACCCCCTTTTTGTGGCTCTGTATTAGTCATTCCACTAAACCCACATGTCAAACAGACCATTTCTGCTGCTTTGACTAAAAGCAGTCAGCCACCAAAGATGCACCCAAATGCTACTTTCAAGTGCAGTGTTCTTGGCACTGGTCAAATCTGCTGGAGAAATGTCCCTTGAAAAGGAGGTCTGGGTTAAACACAAGGTTTTCAGAGCAGAAGAACAGGCTTAGTTGCTGACTGAAGCGTGATGGAGCTTGGTGCTCTGCAGGAGATTTGCCCATGCAGGCGACCATTGCTGAGTGAGCTCCAGGCAAGCCAGACAGACATCACTCACACCATTGTTCTCCATGTGCTTTTTTATCAGCATGTATCCTCCACAGACACATTCTTTTATTAGCTGCTCCTCTTACCACCACTCATGACACTCTCTATCCACCAAGGGACACATCAGGAGAGAACTGGGACTTATGGGTAATGTGCTCTACTTTACAACAAGTATGTGTCTTAAAGGAATATTTAGATGAAAAAATCTAACTTACATGATATTCCCTTTAATTCTAGATAATGCTGGACACTCAAGACATTTGCAGTACAAAGTTATAATCCGCTCTGCAGGTCAGATTATCCTTGTTCATTTCTGCATCGCAGCCAGTAGGCAAATGTAGCTACAAAGTAATGAAAGTGTATTTCCCACGATCAGCATTGTGGAAATCATGCCAAAACGGTATCATTTTAAACAGCCTTGCTTAAGTGCTTTCTCACACTCTATGGCACACTCTCATTTAAAAATGGACAAAATAGTCCAGGTAAAGACAGCAGTACAACTGTCACTAATTCTGATAGTCGTCCATTTTTATTAACAACAGCGTGAGAGATTCATTGGAACACTAGAGGACACAAAACAGGTCTTGACTAATCAAATACATTTGGAATATTGTGTGGATTCTTGGCCAAACTATTCCTTAAGAGCATCATCCATAGCCAGAACACATTGTAATATTATGTGCATCCAAAACAGTGGATTAACAGATAATCTTCACTTAAGGCTATGTAAGACCACAGCAAACTGACAAATTCTTCTTGTAAGCCTCCCTGGTGCTTGTTTCAGAAGGGAATAATAATTTGTTTAAACATTACTGTGTGGCATTTAGTTGTTTCGTTTTGGAACAGGCTGCATACTCACGTGGCATGATGCCCTGGTCCACAAGCTGCTCCCGAGTGCGTCTCTGCTGGAGTCTGAGCTGCAGGACTGAAAAGGAGCAGAAACAGTACAGTCAGCTTAGACACACACAAACACACACACACAACTTAACTCCCGGTTTCACTCCATGCGGTTAAGTGGCTACTCAGTTTCATATGGCCTGAGGTCAAGTAATTCTGTGAAGTATTAACACATGACAGACACTGTAAAGTCACTTATTAACCCAAACATAACATAACATAACACAAAAACAAATTAGTCATCATTTTAACATACATGTCATTAATAGATGACAAACTCAAAGCCAAGATTATTCACTTATTTTTCTCTGTTTCGGAAGGATAACTTTTAATCCAAGAAATGAAAGAAACTTTCGGGAAAATGAGCTGGAGAAACTGACCACAAAGTACACATTCAGCAAACATGAGAGAGAGAGCCATCAACATGACAGAGAAGCTTTTTGAGTGTTTTAGTGGTGAAAGCAAGACTAATAAACAGCTTGATGGTCCTTTCAGTTGTTTCGCATGACATCAGCTATTTTGCAAGTGCTGGGCCATAAAAAGTCAAATACTTAAGTCTTGTTCTTGATGGGTACGCAGAGATCCATTAAGCTTTTGAAACATCAAAAGAAGCACATCTCTGGGCACAGGAGCAAAATGTATTACGCAGAGCTCATAAATCCCTGGACAGTGTTCAGTGCTATTTTTCCGTCATCATAACCCCTGGAGAGGCGCTCAGTTTAAACATTTGTAAACATGCAAGGAAGGACGTGTTACTTCAGTGCCATAATGCTACTCCACTGCAAACACATTTCAGTAGGAATGTGATGGAGGCTGATGATGAATGCTGTGACGGCACTAGTGTTGCCACCTCTGGCTGGGTAATGGAACTAAAACAACAATTAAAACAGTATTTATCTTTTAAATATGATGCACATCAGAGGTATTTTTGCTCACGAGATGGTGCTGTTTTTTCATCATTCTAGTATTAGCAGTAAAAACTTTGATACATTTTTTTGCTGATTTGTGACTTTTACTCTTTAGATATGGAGAAAAAAAGTCTAGCTTTTCACTCATATCAGCACAAATCAGCCAGGCAGCTACCTTAGCTGTTTTAGATGCTAAAAAAGCATGGAGTGTAATACAATACCTTTTTTTACTATTTTATATATTCCACCAGTATATGGATTTCAAACTGCTATTAAGATCCACATAAATTGTGGATATAATTTGGGAAAAAATATTTAGTGAGAGGAATTCAGCCGTATTATATGAGCACACCTGCATGCCCATCACAAGGATTGGTTTGAGCTTGGTCAAACTCGAGAGAGAGGGGGTTAGCACACTCTGGCCTGCTGTACTCCCTAGGGGAGCGTCCATTATGTCTGAGTGGGGCTCTGACTCATCCTTTCAAAAATAAACCCAAGCGCTGTGAGAACAAGGCCTGGGAAATCGCACAGTTTGGGGGCGGCGGGATAAGCGTGGACTTGTGCTCTCTGCAGGCCCGCAGGACAGGGATGTTGTAGTAACCCACCCCCCCCACAAAAAAAGGTTTAGATCAGAACACTATGTGCTTGCCCATGTTTTCCATTACAACCCATGCCAGGGGCTATGTGGGTCCAAGAAGAACATCGAAAAGGGCCTACCTTGCCTTGGTTGCAATATCGAGGCAGATACCCTTTAAAAATCCACTGGTAGGCCACAAGCAACTGGCTTTGTGCAAGAAATTAAATGACGCTGACTACATGCCCTCCAGAACAGCAAAGTAATAGCAGAACCTTTTTTGAACATCATTGAGGCAGGTACTTGCACCATTCTGTGTCCTGTTCACATTCACAAGACTGATGTCAGCGCTGATGATGATATGCTTTCTCGTGAACCCTGGCTGACCCATGTATGATGCAAGCTAGCTCAGTCACTTGGTCTCTCACTCCAGCCCTACAATAAACAAAAGGGCTTCAGTTCCTTATGCCTCGCCAAAACTCTGTGGGCTGATCTCAAATCCTCAGACCTGTTCCTTGGGACAGAACACTTCACCCAAGGAGAGACTGGAGCACTGGATGTTCAGTCCATAAATAAAACCAACTGGCTTTGTTATGGCTACTGAACCCTTTTCACTCTGACAAAATTCAGCATGTTTAAGAAACATACTGACACCGCACCATACTTTGTTGATACTATCTCTAGAAAATAAATTTCCCCTCTCAAGATTACTGATCTGCACAAGTGCTTACAGAAGAACAGGGGGCCTGTTGTGCCAGAAGACTAATTTATGGATGCAAGGTTGGAAAACCTTGATAAATGGATACGCACTATGACTGATGGTACTGGTGAAGGCAGTCTTCCAACACCCAACAGTTCATTTTTTAGTTACATTGTTCGTGCCATACCATACATCAACAGTGGGGATATTTTTGGAGACTGATATGGGGATATGTGCCTGAGTCTATGCTTAAAACAATTAAAAACTCACGAACAACGAAAAAACAATGAAAATTGGCCTAAAAAAAAGACGAATATCACATCAAGTAAAAACAGCTATGTAATTTAAAAGAGATAAAAACTGAGTTTATGTTTTCATAGTTATGCAAGATAAGAGACTCTACTTAGCAAAGAAAAAAATACACTCTAAAAAGTACTTAGGAAGTTATTATAGGAATGGCATCATTAGCATCACTATTATAATCGTCATAAAGTTTCTCAAACATAAGAACAACATTTTTTTTGTTTAACCAGGCTTCTAAAATTTTTAAAAAAGAGCTCTAGAACAAACAGTCACTTCCTGCTTCAACTCTGTTTTGCACAAGTTCTTGGTTATCAGAAGCACATTAACATAAACCGCCACGTCGCTAACTTCAGTTAAAATTAGATCAGAAGTGCAGAGCAGGTTTAGTCTAAAGCACATGCGGAGCAAGAACCGCTCTAAGTGGGACATTACCCCTGCAGATGGTTGGGGATTCAACCTCTAGGCAGGCCATGGAGCCGAGAGAGGGGGCAGACAGTGGCCGGGTCTGGAGTCCCATGGAGCAGCGAGAGGACCGTTACGAAGCGCTGGAGTGTGTCAGGAGCAGCAGCTCAGAGAAGTTACTCCTCTCTCTCTCTCTCTCACACACACACACACACAAACACACACACAAAGTCTGACTTGCTCGCTCTGTGTTGCAGCTCAGCCAATCAGCTGCAGGGTGGGAGTGTCTACACAAGCCTAGTCTGTTAAATTATTTTAACCCTCCACTCCCATCAAACCGAAACATGGCCTTAGTACCGAAGAACTTCAGCAGAACAGAGCCAGAGACCAGAATGGACAAGTTACACATTCATTTTTCTGTAAGAGTTCCAGTACATCCTGAAAAAACAAGCTATAAGAGCTTCCTTATTCCAAACGTGCAGCAGTGTTTGGCAGTTCTGTCACTGTGTCAAAAGTAGAACTTACTGATTTACCCTCTTGAATTCTGAATTTGAGTTTGTTATTTAAAGGAAACACACACACACACACACACACACACACACACACACACACACTTTGGAAGGTGGTAATGTTTTTATCACAAAATAGCATACAATTTTGACAACCCTTTTGCATTTTACTTCAGTCATTACGACAAATTGTTATTTCCAAAAGAACAAAAAACAGATCGTAATGTAGTGGAATCAGTTCAATGTGCCATTTCTTCAACATATCGGAGAAAACATATCAAAGCAATGCCAATAGAAGCAAAATAACACATGACATTTCACAAGGTCAAGAAAATTAGGAAAAAAAATCTGACATAAAATAGCAGACAAGGTATGAATGGCTGACATTTCCAGCCAGTGACTGGCAAGGCTTTGGTACCTTGATGGTGACTCAACGCTGACGAGATTAGGCCACAATGACTGTGTACCCATAATGCCCTTTGGACTTAAATACTGATACAATTCAAATATATTCTATATTTCAGTTTCACTACATCTATTCATTCAGAAAAGGAATGTTATGTGAGAAACTGTAATGTAGGTACAGATACAAAACTTTGGGCAGAGGCTTGTCTCGCCTTCCAATAAAACCACTGATGTGTGGGTGTTACAGGAGAGAGGGATGTTATTGTAGCTCACAACTTGGTGCTATTGAGACCGATATAGAACGTGAGGAATCAATCACAAGGAGAGTATACATAGCTATAACAGTTCAGGAGACCTGTATTAACATGCTATGCCAACAGAAAAAGGGTCTTAATTAAGACTGGCCCCAATCACTACATCAGTATTTGAGCCTGTATTTAGTACTGGGAAGTTTCATCTTTTTCAATCAACAAAATGTGTAGCCTTAATTAAAACAATAATATATATACAAAAGTATAAGGACACCTGACCATTACACCAACAGGCATTTTAATGACATTGGATTCAAATACACAGACTTTAATATAGAGTTTTGGAGTTTCTGTGTGAATTTGTGTCCATTCATTCTGTAAAGCATTTATGAGGTTCAGACACTGATGTTGGACGAGAAGTTCTGGCACACATTCTCTGTTCCAATTCATCCCAAAGGTGTTGGATGGGGTTTAGGTCAGGGCTCTGTGCGGGCCAGTCAAGTTCTACCACACTAAACTCATCCAACCATGACCTTGCTTTGTGCACTCGGGCTCAGTCATGCTGGAATAGAAAATGGCCTTGCACAAACTACACTCACAAATTCAGAAGCAGGGCATTGTCCAAAATATATAAACAATAATAATACATTGTAGATGGTTTTATTCAGAACACCAAAAATGCATTTCACACAGCCACTGAAGCTAGAAGAAATACCTGTGTGAGAGCACTTTCAAATTTTAAACAAAAATGCTCAGACAGGATGAAGAAATCGGTAATATTATGAATAATATTAAATACGTGTGTAATTATGGATATATGAGCAGGTTAAATCAAAAGCTTGTGGGTTCGAATCCCCATACCCTGCTACTGTCATCACTGAGGCACGCTTGAGCAAGGCACTGTCCCCACACACTGCTCCCCGGGCGCCCCTCGTTCGCGGCTGCCCACTGCTTCACTTGGTGAATGGGTTAAATACAGAGAAAGAATTTCACACTGTGTGCTGTGCTGTGTTCATGTGTGATTATCAGGGCCGACTTTACTTTTTAGTCCCTGGTGAAGGTAATGCTAAAACTGGCAGCTTAGAACCTCAAATCTGTTGGTTGGGTAAGTGAGTTCTAGGAATATATGAGAAGAACATCATTTATTGCCACTGCTTAATTAAATCATCAGATTGAATATTTCTAATCAGTTCAATCATACACTTCCCGTCTATGTCAGTCATGAAATTAGAGGCTACAACTGCTGCTTGTATAACATTATATCGTCGCTGTCGGGCGAAAACCTCATATCTCCACTTTTGGTCTTTGTTGTTTTTTTTCATAAAATTTAGAAATTATTAACCAATGAAAAGTGCTGAAAATAGCTTGGGATTAAATCTTATACCTCCATTGGACACTACGGCTGTCAGCAAACCTTTGTAACTCCGCCCCCATCCAGCGGAGCCGCGCAGCAGAAGCCATAACTCAGCAAAAAGCTACGATTTCATTATTTAGCCTGAGTTCATGTACAATCTCATAGCTGTACACGACTTGTAAAGTGTTTTATAAAGTGAATTTAATATTTATGTACTATATTAATAAAAATATATTCATTGTTGTATTCAG
>JBBPDH010000136.1:6634250-6647905 GCA_037974565.1 Clupeocharax schoutedeni
AATATATGTAGAGTAATGCACAGAGGCTCTGTCTAGACACAGCTGCCGCTAAAGTCAATAATGGCACGAACTCCTATTTCCATATTTGCCGGTCAAAATCCACATAAATCAAAAGGTTTTGCAAAAATATTGGGAATACAACCTTACACACAGTTATATAATCATATCTTGACATGTTATAGCAATTTTGATCACTCCGTATACATTTATTTAGAATATACATCGTTTTTTGAGTTTCCTGAAAAATAGCTCGTTTTGGAGATACGAGGTTTCCGCCCGACAGCGACGATATGATGCATTAGTGGCTATCTACTAATCCAGTGTTGACATACCCGGAAACTGCAGTTTCATTCCAATAGACTGAATTGACGTTGTCTGTCCCAACGTCAAAGTTGATATACTGCAGCGATATCATTTCAAGGTCTGTGTACCGTGTGAATATTGTTATACCCCATGTTATTTGAACCCCTTTTAAAATGGACATGAACCAGTGACAACAAGCAAAGACATTCTTCTTTCATTTTCCAGAAAATATCTTTAGTGCATCGTGCTTTCAACTGTATTTCTAGGGAGCAAGGTTTGGGCTGAGTCTGGAGTTTGTTCAATAATACAGCATGGGGACAGGGGGAGCTGAAATTACAGACATGCTTATTGGGGTCTCTGCTTCCTTCCCCCCGGGTAGCGACTTACTATGTCTTGAGGAAGCACCAAAATACTATTTTCAAGTGATACTCTCTTGAGTAATGATATCCCCTTGGTTGGATAACACACGGCACTGGTGGATGCCAGAGATCCACACTATGTGAATACGTCAATGGCTAGCGGAGCATAGTTCAGTGTCTGACCATTGGACCAGCCCCTCTGTGCCCTCTCATTACAGTTCACATGCCAGTGAAACATTTCCAGCCTGGAGCTTTGGCCACGATTGTGAGAACCAAACGAAAACAGCCATGGAGGTGACCGAGGGAACATAAAGTCACAGTGACCAGAGGTCTCAAGAATGCAATGAAACTTTTCAGCGCCAGAGATGTCAAGACAGTCTCAAGGATCAGCAGTGCTGAGCATATGTCTGAGATCCTTCAGTGTCGGAGGGATCTGGCAATTGATGCAGACACAAAGATATATCATGTAGTTTACCAGTCTTGCACCCTGAAGAAGGCCAAAGAACCTCTGGACAAGAGTTAAAGGGGCAATTTAATCCATGATTATATGTTGGCGTCTGCATGCAATTCCAGCGTAATTCCCCACTTCTCTCTCCACAGACAAATTTCTCAGCTGTCTGGTGGGGCTTATTTTCTCAGTGTCAAAAGGGACCTGGGGTTTAACAGATGATAAGGAAGTAGGAAGCAGTGTGATGTGGTTGTACAGAGTTTACGCTGCAGGCCTTTGCGGGGACTAACCACATGAATTTACTCACCATTCTTACGCTCCTTGAGTGGCGGAAGATTCTGACCGGACTGCAGGGACAATTCCTCCATGTCGTGGGTCACAGCTTCGCTCCTGGGGCTCGGAACCAGAACCGCCTGTTCCCCCTCTGCTCCCAGACTCCCCTGGGGCTCCATGTCTCCTCAGGAGGAGGAGCAAGGGTTTCTCTGGAAACGAGGAGGGGGTGGAGCCAGCAAATTGTGGGAAACTCAGAGCGTGGTCTGGAAAAGAGAAGCGTAAATGACTGCATTGTTTATCAGCATGAACAAATTGGGGTGGGGTGACCAAAAGTAATTTGGGTTTGATCTCAACCATGTTATTTTGGATATGAATGTGAATTACAGTCATGCCTGCTTGTCTTATAGATAATTGAATGATTGCTAATTAGTGCATTTGGCTAACACTATTCTTTACATTACTGGTCTTGAGCAATTTGATACAAACATACATCACTCTCTTCCATTTAGAACTACATTCAGTATGTAGACCTACAAGATTAATACTATTATTATTTGGCTCCTCTTAGACATGACATAATAGGTATTTGTCTGGAAAATAACACTGGACCAACCATTCACAAGCTTCCTGTGCAATGTGAACTAAATTACCTGCATTTGTGAATACTTAATAAACAATTTGTTTATTGTGGGCTCACCAAATTATAATTCATACCAGTAAAAACACAATAACTACCTTTAACTGCATTTATTCAATGGGACTACTACCATTTATTCAATGGGCCTTATCATTGTTAAATTTCTAATAACTACATTTTTAATGTACTAAATAAACACTCTAAAATGTTCCTTTTACAGTTTCCACTTCTTTTTAAAAGCAGAGGAAGTGCCTTAGACAGTGCTCTTAACAAGTGTATCTAATCTAAAATAGATTTGTACAGTATTTGTAATGTGGCACTTCAAATACTAAAGTCTGTAAACACTGACCAATGGACTCCACCCACACGCCATCTCTGTTTACTGAAGGAAGGGATGGATGATAGTCAAATTAGAATATCACACTATTTGCAAATGTCTTTGGGATGTATTTTCCAATCTCCTCTCAATGACCGCAGCTCCTATTCCTGCAGGTCTCTCTTTTGTGACACAGAGGGTATAGAAGGACGTGGGCCAATAAAAGACCTCCACCCAAACTGAGTTTGACCTAATTGACCTAATAATATTTATTTATTCATCTACCAGGATTATTCCAGTTTACTTGTATTTGGGAGAATCCTTAAACATAAACTCAGTGATGGGAAATGCACTGCAGTAATAGTTGCTTAGTAACTGTACAAAAACACAAAGAAATAAACTCTGAAGGATATCTGCTATCCCACTTTGGCTCAATAAATGAGTTAGTTGTTGCAAAGTATTTATTTAACCATGATTTGACAAGAAAACAAATTCTTATTTCCATTGGTTTTCTGTTCCTTTGAAGGAAGTGTCATATTTGCCTTTGAGCTTCCAATTTTTACTTTTAGTCTCATTCTGTTAGAAGTGTGCCAGAAAATTTAAATTTAAAAAGAATCTAACCATAAATCTTTCAGCACTCATTCACTTCTTATTCAGAAAAAAAATATATCAAGAAATTATGCTCACTGTGCTAAGCTTATGAAAAATGTCAACAAACATTTAGTGGTTTTCCATAAACCCCCAAACAACATATTCATTCCCATTGAATCATTCAAGCCTTCCTTGACACAGAGTGCAAAATAATCACATTTCAGACCTAAACCAACTAAGTGATACAGGCAATCTAACTGCTCCCAAATTCCACTGGCTGCCAGCAACAACATAACTGCAAAACAGTTCACTAGTTCTTCCAAACCCTCAGATGGCGCAATTAAAAAATGCGGCTTATGGTGTAACTGAACTCAGATGAAAAATATATCCTGCTTGGTGCCTGCTCTGAAACAGAAGCCGCTTTTCACCTCGATGAATTAAAAGGGTGGAAATCAAAGAGGTATTCTGACAGGATGAGGCAGACTTGCCAGTGGGAGTTGGACCTATGGGTGTAGTTTGTTACTGTCAGAATTAATCCTTAATTTGGCCAGCTTACTCTTTTTGCCAGGTTAAAGACAGAGTGACTAGACCTTGGCACAACAGTAAATGTGCTTATCCGACTCTGGTCAAGATATATGTCTGCCTTTCTAGCTCATTTAATGTCTCTGAGATTTTTTTTTAACTCTCAGTGTCTCTATTTCATTGCAGAATTAGAAAGATTGGGATTTAGATGATGGATTGGGCCGATGTTCGACATTATAAGCACATACTCTTCATTCAGCATGCATTATATATCACATTTAAATAAAGTTCTCTAAGTCTAAAGCAGATCAGTTATTTAAGCAGATGTTCCTGATGATCTTAGCATTTCAGCAGCTGCAGCCTATGGAAAACGACAGTTTTATTTACTGGCATGAGCTTTATTTTGACTGATTTTGTTATGAAAAGTAACTGAATACAGCACAATGAAATTGGCCTATTTCCTGCGTTATTACTTCATGCAGGGTTTATTCCAAATAACAACCTCCTGCTCGTCATTATTAACCTCTCTCTGGGGCCCAGTGCTTAGTAAGGCACATGGTGGGAAAAGCAGGGGCAGATCCCTGTGGGCCATGGCCCTTTGAAGCTACAGAGCCCACCGCTCCCTAGTGGCAGAGCAAACACAAGAGTTCACACATAGTGTAGCAGTGTTTCAAAATACAAAGATGCTGCTAGACTATTTATGGAGCAGTAGAGTGTAATTATTATTAAAAGGCCTGCCCTGTCCACCTTCTAGCCATGTAACATAGTTTTAATGTTCTAGAGTCTATAACAGGGTTTTAAACACTGGTAAAAAAAAATTCTCCATGATGATCAGCAGATGGCGTTGTAGCCCTCTGGTGGAGAACAGGTCCTGATTAAGGGCAGGTCGTTTTGAGTAAATTGTTCAGTAATGTTTTATAGTTCTCTCTTTATGTAGGCCCTATTTAATTTGTAGTTGAGGACATGAAGACAAAGCGGAGCATTACCTTTAGAGAGTGCTGCCAATGCTCACTAGGTCATGGTGACTCTGAAACAGATAAAAAAAATAGATATGTTAAAAAAGAGGAATCTAAATAGTGATCTTTTTAAATGTGATGATGATGGAATGGTAAACTCCAAAAAAAAGAAAAATCCCATTTTTAGTTTAGTAAGTTCCATGAGCTTGAATATTCTTACTGCACCTTCAGAATGGTAACTTTACAGAACTTAAAAACAAGTGTTAATGTAAAGAGATTTTAAACAAAGTTAAGCACATTTTTAACAGCAGTGTGAAAATGACCTGTCCCTCTTTCACCGTTTTCAAATACTTTTTCAATTTCCCTCACCAAAGAGGAAAAAAGGCTATAGATTGTGAAATAACTAACTTTTAGTGAGGTAAACTTTTGAGCATTTGAAGGGCTTTTAAAAAGCTCTATTTTTATCCTGAATGACCAAGAAACCTGGTTCTACTCAGTTCCAGTAAAATTTTGCAATCCTTGCTTTAGTGTGTGGGAAATCTGATGCTTCCTTCGTACAAGCCTTTCTTGCAAGTTTGTTGTCATCCAGATTGTAGGTTACGAGATGATGTTAGGATGCAACTGAATCCTGAAACTGTGACCCTTAAAGGAAGATCCCCTTCACTGTGAGCCAGATTAATCACATGTCCAGCTGTTTAAAATCTTCTTAATGGTAGTTAATAACAATGATGCTATTAGATAAGATACAGTACCTTTGTTATTCCCACAAGTGGAAAATATACATTGTTACAACAGTTACAATAAAAGGTAAGAGCAGCAAAACAATATACAGAAAAGTACCGTTTAAAAAGCACACTCTACAAATAATACAATAATAGACATCTCTCTTTCATCCTGTCTGCGTTTGTGGTCTTGTGGTGTTCTGTTTCTGTTCTTGTGTAGCACCATGATCCTGGAGGCATGTTGTTTCATTTCTCTGTGTACTGTGCGTATGTGATACTAGACATAACTTGATTAAATGTGCAAAAAATGCAAATATAGAGGTACACAGCAATAAATATAGAGGTACACAGCAATAAATAAGTGTTCAACTAACATCAGCAGCCGGACAGAGAATGTGCAGGCTATAATGGCGTTTACAGTGACAGTTGGGTTGTTAAGATTGTTTTGTTTAAGGAAGAATAGTTCAGTGTGTGTACTGTATTAGTGGAAGGAAGAAGTTCAGTTCAGGGGTTTGTGTGTGTGTGTGTGGGGGTACAGTTTATGATTCAGTTCTGACTGAGGACTCTGATGGCCTGAGGGAAGAAATGTTTCCCGTTCTGGCAGTGGAGGCTCTATAGCTAAGGAACTCTTGCCAGACAGGGAGTAGAGGGTGTGTGTGGGGTCATCCACAGCGCTGGTGGCATTGTGGGTGCTGTGTAAATGTTCACAACAGAGGAAGACCTTGATAATATTCTCAGCTAGCTTCACTATCCCCTGTAGGGTCATAAGGACTGAAACAAACCACACCATGATGCAGTTGCAGAAAATGCTCTCTCTAGTCCATCTGTAGTGTGTGGTGCAGAGTTGGAGTCTCCACCTGAAGGAGAGATGCTGCTGGCACATCTTGGTGTCCATGTGAGGTTCCCATGTGAGGAGTTGTTAACGTTCAGGTGAGCTTGACCCTGTACTGCTCTAGTGACGTCAACAACTATAGCTTCTGTTTTGTCCACATTGAGACAGGTTGTTGTCTCTAAATCAGTTCATTAGCGGTCACACCTCCTCTCTGTACGCCACCTCATTTTGCCCACTGATCAAACCCACCATGGCTGTGTCATCAGCACTTCTGAGGACTGCACTGCCTCATTCATACCAAAAAGATCCTCTGTGATTTGAATCTGAATGTTTCGCAGAGGCGCCCCAGATGGAGTAAATTTTCCTTTATTAATTTCAAATGTATAGATTAATAGTGCCAGAAATTAGCATGTTATGAAGCCACATACCTCACCTGGCACATGGCACATTTGCTTTAAAGTTTTGATTAAAATTAGCATCTAAACAGGGCTGCACTAAAGGTTGTTTGCCTTTAGTCAAACAGGGTTACTATGGAAACAGTAATCTGGTCATGTACTGATAAGTCTTGCTAAACAATAGCGGGACAGATATTTATGGATGAGGGCCTCTCCACTGAAGAGCCTATTAAGATAGATGAAAAACAAGCCCATGAAAGCCTAACCTTGACTATCAGAGATTATTGTGCATGCTCCCCCCTTCCCCCAGAACACATCCTTCTCACAAAGGCACACTTAAATATTCATTAAAAAACAGGCTTCCACACTATTATTCTGCTAATGCTGTTGAGCGCTATACATCAGTGTATGAATTACTCATTTTTTTTTGTAGGTCTGGGATCTGAGCACTTCTTCACACCACCGGTTCCCACATCTTCTATCACTTTTGGTTTCTATGTCAAATGGATGAAACACCTTTTCATTTCCAAGATGCGAAAGGTCTGCATGCTTAACTGAGTTAAACAGATTCATTTTTCCACAGAGGGCTGGATTAAATGACCCAGCAAGCGCAATGATCCTGTTATCTCCTGCGAATTAAAACCAACAGGCTGATGGATGTCTTAACTCGTCCAGACATACAGAGCCTTCAAGACCAGCTAAGCCTGGAATTGCTTTCTTGGCTGCATGAAAACACTGTGCCTTAATCTTACTCAACACATCCAAAAGGGCGGTGGGGGTTTGCAGGATTTGAGCAATCAGTACCTATGGATGACGCACTATGTGTACTTCGTCTTTCTGAAGCGCAATTTCTAAACCTCAAATTGCGATGAGATTGAATTTTTGGGAGAGAAAAGCTTGCCAGAATGAGCTGTAATTGTGCTGCCAACAGCCGAGTGAGGAGAAAATGCCTGAGCTCAAGCTGGGCAGACAGCACTGGGCCTCCCGCACCTCAGCTTGTAAGAACATGTTGCTGAAGGATGCATCCTGGCTCCACCTAGAACAGGAAGTACCACGCATGACCAGTTACAGAGTGTAAACAGTTCCCATGTACCAGAAGAACCCCTAGAAGAGGACACTGGTGATAATGAAAAACACGATCAGGCCTTATTAGAAAAGTATGTTTGAACAAACAAACACATTTGACTTTGGTTACACAATGGCACAATTAGGACTGTTGCTATCAATTATACTCATAATCAAGTGATCTAAAATTATTTTTGACAATTTATTGAGGAATCACATATTTGCAAACTTAAAATGTTTAGTTTTACTTCATGTACAATTTGTAAAAGGAGTCACATTCTCCATGACTGTACAAAGTAGGGATGTACCAATTGAAATTTTCTTGGCCGATTCTGATTTTTTTGTAAGTGTGATTGGCCGATACCAATTTTTCCGATACCGATTTTTTGCCCAGATAACAGAAAATTAGAGCTGCTGCATGTAGTTGATGACAACACAAAAAAATGGGTTTCAGCTTTTTTTAATGTAACGTGGTAGTTACTTTCCCTGGGATATATGATAGTGGCAGCTCTACAGCAAATACAAACAAAAATCTAATTTTCTTTAATATAAAGATTTTTTTTCATAACTATTTTCTTTACAAATGTAAATAAATAAAATATAATACATAAACAAATAAATAAACCCCCCCAAAAAAAGATAGGTTTGAAATCGGCAATACGTGTGAGTGATCGGCCGATCGCCAGGCCAAAAATCGTCCGTTTCCCGTTCCCTGGCCGATCGATCGGTGCAGCCTTGAAGCCTTGCATCTCCATATGAAAATCCAAGCTGGCCTTCAATGATTAGAATTTTCATGGTAAACAGACCAACAGAAATGCAAAATTACTTCATATTCATTTTCCTTTTCCAGAGAGTTTAATATTATAGAGATATAAGATCTTATTCTAATAGAAGAGGATCAAACAGATTTTACTCTTTTTAAGTGATTTGCATCTTATTCATTTGATCATGAGTATTTAATTCAGATTTTGGTAGTTTTATCTGCCCATGACACTGATTATAGGCTCTTCACCTGAAGCTCACACTTTCCTGGCTAAATGAATGCACAGATATGAAACACATGCTGGTGGATTACCCGAACAGCTGACATTTTTGGCAAGGCATATTAGCAGCATTAAAAAGCAGTGTGTGTGTACGTAGCTGGTGTAAATCAAACAGGAGCAAACACTGGCTGATTATGTCCCTGGCCAATTTAAATCAGGAACCTCCAGTAACAAATACTGCAGTGTTTTATCAACTTGTGTTAAAAAATAATAAAGACATTCTGCCAAGCATTAATTTGGTTATGATATAGTTTACAATTTAATTGTTACAGACAAGTATTAAATTATGAATCTGCAAAAATAACACACACATCAAACCTGTGGTCTAGTTAAACCAACCCTAGCTAGTTATGTTTATATGACCCATCAAATGGCTGTACTAATCATTGTTCCTGAACATAATGACTCAAGGAAAGACACTTTTCCACAGTAAAGTCATAGTAAAAGTCGGCCCAAGTCATCATGTTGCAGGGAACACAAACAGGATGTCTCTGTGGATAAAACATGCATTGGGTGCAATACAAAACTTCTGCCGGCTATGAAATTCTCCCCACAACAATCACTTCACTGACTCACCCACAGTAAAGCAGCAGGGGGTCAGCTGGGCAGCTAAATATATCTCAGAGACAAGCCAGAATAAGCAGCTGAAAAACACACACACAAAAAAGTGTATTCCGTGTATGTGTGTGTGTGTCTACATAGAGAGAACAGAGATCAAGAGTCAGCACAAAGACAACAGTGTGAGACTTGAGTGAGAGATGGTGAGGGGGAGGGGGAATTCCCAAAAACGATCCCACATTTTTTAAACAACTTTCCCAGAAAACCAGTCAACTCCCCAGGGGGAGGACCTGGGTGCACATGGCCTCTGCCCCACCCACTCCCCCCAGGCCGCACTCTCAGGCTGGCAGTCAGACCTCAGCAGAGGGGAGTTAGTGACAGTGGTGCCACCTGAAACTGCCTCTTGTCTCTACTCTGGCGGTGCTGGAATGGATGTGATTTCAACACTGTTAAAACCGATGCCTTCAAAGAGCTGCAGTAAAGATTCAAAACACAGGCGCTACTCTGAGAGGACAGACGCTTCAATGCAATATCGACGACAACAATTTCAGTCCCCTTCTCACCAGGAAATACGTGTACAGACGGCATTCCAGGTGTCTTAGTCCAATTACTTATCACAAGAAATATGCAGGCAATCAGCATGAGTCATGATGATGTAATGCTTTTACCAAATCAGAGACAAATGTTTTGGTAAACAATCATCTAATCCTGTTTATATACAATACTCGCATGCACATGCACACGCACATATGTGGAAGGAACAAGTTCTAGGGACATGCAGTTCCAAAAAAGGCTTGAGTTTTAATCAACAATGCCCATGTGGTCCAAACAGTTTTAATAGAATGGTAATTAAGCTAATGTTTCACTGTATGGAAATCTAGCAATACTATTACAATGTAACTGAATTTGCAGAATACACAAATACATTCAAACAGAACAACCACATATGTTTTGAGTTAGAGTACAGTACACCACACAGAGAAGGTGCCCTCCAATTAATCTGTGTATTTTATTCAGTGAGGATCTTAACCAAGTATCAGATGTTCAGAGCATTTGTGAATATACATACATATAAACTAAGCTAAAGCTAAACTTTAGCTATGCCCCCTCAATAAAACCGGCAAAAAATCATGCTCCCATAAAATTAAACCCAAATTAAGTGTCTTGTCCTGCTCCTACCAATAATAAATTACTTTCTTCTGAAATAAATCACTGAATAAAAGTAAATTATTGTATTCAGGCCTATTTCATTTTACTGCAGAGTTTCACCAATTGCTTTTTACTCCCAGTGTTGACGGGCTTTGAAGTGGGTCAGCAGTCATTATCAATTAAACATATTGCTTTTTTTAATTTATAGTTTGACAAATATGCTGCAAAATTAGTCCCATAATCAGTCTTTACGTCAGAGCACTCGCCACAGCTCTGAGCTCTGAATATCACGGTGCGCCATCATTTCTGCTGCCCTCAAAAACGCAGTTTGAATGATTGGTTGGTTGAATGGGTTCATTATTTTTAATTATTTTCTTGCTTTTTTTCCCCCCTATTGTGAATATGTGCTAATTATTAGGCAAGGTTTTATTCCGTTAACCGATTTGCAGGATTTGGTCTGGGTAACTGCCTGCTCCTGCTGATGACACAAAAAACTAGCCCCGTACAGATAGATGCTGTGATGGGTCCCGTGAGAACACAGGCTGTTACTCCATGTCATTGGAGTATGGGGAGAAAAAAAAATGGTTCGATGAGAAATGTTCATCGTAAAAACACCCGAAACCTGTATAGTTTATTTACTATCCAAAGTGAGCAGTGAACCACACATTTCTTGTAAATATTTGGGTATAATGCTGATTATGGTAAAAAGTGGTAACTCTTAAAAAATGCTTGTATTTAGGAAAAAAAAAATGCAAAATATTAATAACCACTCCATATGTGGATTCATCAACTTTGTGTGGTGTAGTTTTTAGAGCTATTAAACCCTGCAGACGTCTGGTTCTCATCACCAGCACTGTGAAGGACTCTGGTTGTTTCTCTAATGTTGCACAGTTCAAAACCACTGCGACACATTTAGAGTCTGACGTTTGTTTCCCCTAGTTTTATATTGGAGCTCAAATTGCTAATAATGGAAGTCTGTCACCCAAAATCATTTACAAATTAGCTCCATTGCAAAACAAAAGAATTCAAGCAATGCCAGTGTGTGCACAACATTTTCACAGAGTGCAATGATCCGGTCAACTCAAGATACAGTTTGATTCAAGGCTGAGTGTCTGGCACACTAAAAAGGAAGGAAGGAAGACAAAAACAAGGAAGACGAACAATAACTGAAATATGACACAGATAACATTATTTAAAAATAAATAATGAATGGAGAAAAATGATGACTGCATTCAGTTGTGCCAGAATTTACTAATGAATCTAGACCTGGAATGTGGTGTTGGGGGATGGTGGGGTGATGAATGAGTGGACTGCGTTAGAGTTGGTTGTTGACTGGTCAAAAACAATGCCGTTCCAAATATCATAATTAACAGAATGTTTATCCTCCATTTCTAATGTAGATCAATCGACAATAAGAGTTTACAGCCAGAACATTCCTTTTATGTATTTTTTATTTGAAATATATATACATACATACATACATATATGTATAACAATTACTTGTTGCACTATAATAATCCTGTATGCTAATATGTTATTTGTTTGGCAGCCCTGCAAATTTAGGCAGCGCTTGCTTGTTACTTACTGCTTTGTTTCTTTGAACCTAGCCGATTTGAATGAAGAATAAATTTACTTCTGCAGTTTCAGAAATCAGCACCGAAAACCTCACTAGAATGCTAATGTCAGAGTCGAGAAGTTATTTCAGTCATGGCTATTGGAGGCCAAATATTTCAGGAATAGGAAGTACCAAGTATGAAAGCGGGGAGGAATTTTTATATGGTGACCTCACTGCCGCAATGAACATAGAAAAACACGTCTGGCTTGTTTTGTTCACATTTTAGAAGAGGAGTGCAATATTTGATGTGTTACAGTTCACTCTCTAAAGACCAATTCTAAAGTTCACCTACATAAAAACAGGTAACAATAACAGCATCCCAGTCTCTGACTTCACGTCAAACAGGCAACACAGCAGGCTGAGAAAACAAAGTCCAGACCACCGGGGACTCTGCATGCTCATACACTGGCTATAAATACCAGGACCTCCAGCCCTGTTCTCTCTCTCTCTCTCTCTCTCTCTCAGCACAGCTGTGCCCTAAGCCCCTCGCTCAAAACACCAACCCTAAAAGAACGTTTGGCTGTGAACAGGAGGATAGAAGACAAAATCAAAACGCAGTTTCCCTCGTCCAGATTCACAGGAAGGGAGCAGTTCTAATCCTGCATCCTTTCAGCGTGGCTACTGAAATGAATGTAATGCATGTGTGATGTGCCTGAGGCCAGGGCGAGTAAACTTGCGCTTGATGACTCTTGTGGTGGGGTGGGCCTATATTATGAGTGTGTCATCGAGCACCCGTCCCGAGCAGACGCAGCACACATGCTTACTTGTTGAGAACATGGTGAACAGAACACAGACAACGTAAAGTGATAGATCAGTGAAAGATCGAGTTTACATAATTCTCAACCCTGTTGTTGTCGAAGACAAATTCTGGCTTTTAAAGTTTTGAAGTGAATGGTGCAAATGATGTTAACAGGTGATATAGTATGTGGCATACATCATCACACTCTTGTCACAAACTATATCAAGTACTTGCTTATGTGGTTTCTGATGACCTACGACATGATCTGCTAAGTCATGCACAAAAATTGATACAATTACAATTGATATTCAGGCTTCCACATGAAAGCATTTTATGTAGATTGCTTTTGTTCTGTGAAGAAATATTTCATCACAGTAAATATCTTTTATACCACCATCTCTAGTTCAAAAACTAGTCAGCAGTTCAAAAAACAGCTGTGTCAGGTAGGGCTGCACGATTTTGAGAAATAACCTAATTGCGTTTTTTCTGATAAATATTGCGATTGCGATGCGATTTTCGATTTTTGTGTTCGATACTTTTAAGTGCATAAAACCTAAAATTATGAATAAAATATGTTGTTAATTTTTGGGGCTGCAGGGCCCTGCGCATATTCATTCTGAACTCAGTTTAATACATTACCCTTAAAGAACATGTAAATATAAACCCAAGGGTTAAACACGGAAAAATCAGGGACCAGAGAGAGAGAGTAAAAGAGAGAGAAAGACAAAGAGAAAGAGAGAGAGAGAGACAGAGAGAAAGAGTAAGGGAGCGGGAGAGAGAGCGAGACAGAGAGCGCAAGAGAGAGATAGAAAAAGAGAGCGCGAGAGATAGAAAAAGAGAGCGCGAGAGATAGAAAAAGAGAGCGCGAGAGACAGAGACAGAGAGAGCGACAGAGAGAGAGCTATAGAGACAGAGCGACAGAGAAAGCGAGACAGGTTTAAAACAAGATGAGCCAGAGAGCGAGGCTCTAAAATATCAAGGTGAAATTCATGAACATTCTAGAATGCTGAAACAAGGGGCGGGGCATGAATTCGAGGGGGCGGGGCACGCAGTGCCTGAATTTTGATTGGTGCAGAAGCGAGGCTCCGCGGACCGGCAGGAATCTTCTCACGGACCGGCACCGGTCCGCGGC
>JBBPDH010000136.1:6665382-6680848 GCA_037974565.1 Clupeocharax schoutedeni
CACTGCTCCCCGGGCGCTGTGTTCATAGCTGCCCCCTGCTTCACTTGGTGAATGGGTTAAATGCAGAGGAAGAATTTTGTGCTGTGTTCATGTATGACTGAATGATCACTTTCACTTCACTTAAAAATGTCTGGATATATAATTTAACAATAGTATAATAATTACTATATATTCAGGGTGGCTTGGGATCATTTTTGGGGAGGGGGGCTTTAGGCACCCATGGTGTTTATAAAGTGAAAGTCCGAGCAAGAGATATGTCTGATGTAAGAGGCTTTTACAGTTGGCTAAAGTAACTCATCTTATGTATCACAAAGAAAGCAGTGAAAATATTGGCAAAGTTGCAGAATTTGCAATGCTGCCTCAGCTTCTGCCACTATTGACTGATGCAGTTTCTTGACAAGCAGAAGCATGTATTCAGACTGCAGTTCAAAAAACACTGCTCAAAATGGTTGTGCATGACAAAAAAGTTTTCCACAAGTTATGTAATGTCCTTTTTGTTCCAAAATAGGTGGCAGCATTCATAGTTCTCGCTACTTAATAAGAATAGTATGTGTAAAGGCAAAATCAACAGTTTCTTATGTTTACCGAGTTTCTTTGTTTTTTCTTTCAGCATAATATGATTCTAAAAAAGAGCTCATTACATGATGAATCCATCCCATGGAGGCATCATAATGAGCACTTGCTAATCAGTCTTAAGCTGTCTTGATACACAGCAGTATTACATTTCTGAGTCAGAGTTTTAGAGGCATTCAGATGGTATATCTCCTCAAACAGTGTCTAAAACCACAACTCATGCATCATTCTCAACTCCAAATTCCCTTCCTGAATGGGAAGCAGGTCCAAATCCAATCTGCTCTCTGGATGCTGAGAGACTCCACTGCTCTTTGTGCAGTAGGATGACTCCGATTTCTTTTGTAATGATAGAGGCTGAATCACTACATCCACAGAGCATCAGTGAGTGTCTCAAATCAGCACTGTGTAAGACCAGCTCTTCGCAGCTTGGCATCAAAACCTTGTTTTGGCTGGCTTTCTGAACAGCACGAGACAATACCTTCTTTACTCTCCTAATGGTCTCTCTGCGCAGAAATACAGGGGTGGGGGGTGGGTACATTCTGCTGGATGCTGGGAAACAAGCAGTTGCTAAGGAAATTTAGGTCAGTCTGACAGACTGGCTTTGAAATGATCACATGCCCATGCTGTAGTTTTTAGAACGTGCCCTTTAGAGTTGGTGCTAATGGAATTTTTTCTCTTTGCAAAATAAGAGGAAACTGTAATTTTAAGGGGTATCTGATATGGTGGCTAACAGCAGTAACAGAAGGATGTGGTGCTACTCCCTTAAAAATAAATGTTCCTAAATGGTTCTTGGCTTTTTATATAGCATTGCTAATAAAAATGCTTACATGCATGTATGTCATACACTAATGTTTAGTAGCTGTTACAAAAAAAAATGGATACACAGGTAAGACAATGCAGGGTGCCACACCTATCATTAGGTTCAACTGTTATTTTCCCATAATGTGTCATCAATATCTCAAAAACCAATCTGAGCATCTCTTGACTATGATCTTTGAATCATTTTGTTAGCACACTACTCTGCTAGTCCTGGCTGCTTTGTCATAATGTTATAAGGCATTATAAGGCATGATTAAAAAGGAAGAACATATTCTTCACTGCTGTCCACAAACCATTCAAGGTGACCATTCAAGTTCTCCAATCATTGCCAATGTCAATGTACCCACAAAAATATCAGTGGGTTTAAAATTCTACCTGTATTTTGCTTAATCAATTGTACGATACGTTGTCTTGTTTGAATAGCCATTATTTGTTATGGTTTTCCTCCTCTTTTCAGTGAACACACAGGATAACACATCCAAAACTGTTGCTAAGCATCAGTGTATGACATACAGGCAAGTGAGCAGTTATTTTTGACTGCTCATGTATTGTTGCCTCACAGTAGCCCAGTGTTTGGTCAGACCCTCATATGGCTGCCTCAGCTGAATGTGGATGAAGTAGTTTCAGTTTGAACCTAGGCCCTGAAAAACATTTCAAAACGGACTTGTATGAACATGGCCTTTTTGCTCGTGGCCATTCAGACTAGGTTTCAGACATCACCATGACAACACCTCCCCATCTTCCGAATATTTCAAATAGCAATGGAAAAGAAGGGAGACAGTATCAGAATTTGTCAGCTGAAAAAACTCATATCCAATGTCATCCCAAAGTCCAATTTGCGATTTTCACTGAAATCAATGTCACAGCAACCATATACACACAGAGCCTCAGAGGTTTGTGATTTGAATTTCAACACCATTTGCTTTTAAAAAGCTGTGACTGCAGCATTGATCTGTTAGATGTCATGTACAAGTAGATGTCAAAGCTGGTAATCAAACACACTGGCACTTTCTCACACCCCTCAGAAAGCAACAAAATAAACTTCTCATCACATTTTGTGACAAACAACAGCAGCAAAATCAATAAGGTATATATAGGGAAAGTAAGGCTTAGTCTTAAGGCAAATTCCCACCATATTTCAATGTCAGCCTCCCCTGAATTCCCAAGCCCACACCTTGTTGATGTTTTTAAGGAACTGCCTTAACTGCAGCATAAGTGAGGAGACAATTCAGCCTTAGGAAACAATGGATGAGTGCTGTTGTTATCAAAGATCCCGGCACTCAGAGGAACAAAAGTCTGTTGCAGAGGCTCTCCACTCACGGGGCCATGTGGGCCGAACACCCACTCACGCTCGGGATGTGTCACGCATGCTGAGCACCCATCTCTCAGCAGTCTCTTCAGTGAACAGAGCAGTCGTCATCTCAATCATTCCTACATACATGCCGGGCACAGCCTCCTACTGCTTTGAAGCCTTCGATTGTGCAACAAAAACATGCGAGAGCATACAAGCCCTCCAACACTCCCTCTCATCAAACAATTTACAGCAAAATGCTAACACCACAAACAATGAACAAATGCCAATGGGCTGTGGCTAGCATGAGCTCATTTCCCTGATAGCTTTTATTCATACAACAGTTCCGAGTAGAACATTACTTTATGATTTAGGATGAAAAACAAGACAGTAAAATGTCTCCATGGTCAATAAATGTGTGGTGGCCTACAGAAACCCTTCACATTGCTTTTATGGGATTTTTATGCTTTATTTAAACACAAAAGAAACACAAAAAATTTGAAAATAAGACCACCTCTGAAAACTCAATACAGGGAAAATCACATTAAGTTTTCACAGCAGTCCATTTGTGTTTATCAGGAGTTAAATCACATGCCTCATATGAAATCCATCGTTAGTCATTCATACGTACAAGATATAACGGAAGTTATTAATATGCTATATCTCTTTTGTACCAGTCTGTCAGCCTACTGCAGAGAAACTTTTTTATCAGGCTCTGCTCTGCTTTTTATGCAGCAGGAGTGTAACATGCTGATCTGTGTGTATTATGTCTAGAGAAAATAATTTAAAAAGGCTGAAATTGCTCAGCAGATGGATGTTTGAGTCTTAGCTGGTGTAACACAGTTTTGATAACTAGCTTTATGTCATCAATGTTAAATGAAGGTTAAAATTTAGGTGAGTCTTATCTATGAGAACAACAGAGACACTTGTGACCATAAGATGGAGGCTGAGAGGTTGTATTAATATTACAGCTGAATGGATTCAGATTGTAATTCTGTTCCAGAACATTAACTCATTCACCTTCACAGATGAAGGGAGCTGTAGTGAAAGAGAAGATCCAGGACAAATTCTGAATAGCTTGAGTCCAGAATATTGATCTTAGTTTCACAATCATAGTATGACGTGACACATAACACATTCACATCATGTAACTGTAATTTGCGTCTATGGTTTTCCTTAAAATCAGCAAAAGTTTAAATGATTTGAAACATTTGACTACAGTTTCATTTTTTAACATTATAAATTTCACAACTGCCACATTCAGAATTCAGTGAAAAGCACAAAAAAGACTGACATACCCCAGAGGAAGATATTGCTGCTCACAACAGTCTTTTCTTTTGTCTCATCATCTTCTTATTTGGATATGATTGAATTCTAGCTTTGTTTCTTCTACTCCCCCTGGCTCCTAAGGAGAAATAAGCTAAAAAAAACAACAACATAATTTTAAGACAGAAGTTCTTTATTGCAGGCTTCACAGTTTTTCTCTCTTTAACAGCCTCATGGATCTCAAAACTGTCTTTGGGAGTTTGGGAGCTATTGGTCCTATTTGGTTCAAATGTGCATTCTCATTTACAAGCCAAACTTTCTTTTGGACCGTATGGTTATCTGGTTGTTTGAGAGACTTAAATATCACTGCAGTGAGAGCTTTGAGTTTTGTTATCTTAAATTGGGATTAGGCTGAGATTAGAGGAATGCACTTTCTCTGGTAAAATTGCAAAAATCTGCTATTGATGTTAAACTGAGCTCAATTAGGTCTTAGAGAAATAGACTGGACAAAGAAGGATCTTATTTAAAATGTTCCTTTCCTGTGGGGGTGGGGGGTTGGTTATGTTTTGGGAGTGTGTGTGGGGGTGTATGGGGGGGTGGGGGTGTGGGGTCAGGTTTACCACAGTCAGAATGCCATAAAATATGGAATGCAGTATTAAATTCAGTCACATCCATACCTTTGTTCTGCTAAACTGAATAATCGCTCAATCGCTTATATCGCTCTGCTATGTGATCTCTTGTACACAGAGAATGAGGCATACTTAATTGCAAAAAGAAGAAGAAAAAGAAGGGGTTAGGTTAAATATTCTGTACACGTATTCCATATTTTTTTCACAACGGATGTTCTGTGCTCAAAGAACAGCTTGCGTGTACAAGGAAATGGGTTTCAAAACCTGTTAATTTGCTTTGCAATCCAGATTGCCCATCGTGTAATAGTCTTTAATTACAGCTCACTGAAATTAAAGAGAAAAAAAAAACATCCCTTATATAGCAACCTTGTTGACTCAACAATCCAGACAAACAAGATGTAGTGGTAAATACACTCTAAATACTACATCACATATTCATATTTATTTCAGAAAAGAATTTTAATGTGCTGCAGTGGTTGAGTCAGCATGGGGTGCTGTCAGTGGTTTTCATAAATAATGGGCTAAACAAATGCTCCGTACCAGCAGTAATATTTCATTGTAATGTGCAAAATGTCATGCATCAGTGAACATATTCCAATGACATTGGTATAAATGCTAATGATGTATAGATTAGTCATCAAAAGCAAATGTCTTACAAATTGTAATGTACTTTAAAATCCCAAACACCTAGTCTCCCTAAACCTTTTAGTCTTTAGAAGATGGGCCTTGGACTTCTTTTAAAGATTGGTTGGTTTATCTTGAAAAAGCAGTCTATGGCCTAAGTGAACAGAAGAATGCCACCTGATGATCCCCCAATGATAAAAGGCTGGATGAGCCTGAAGCCCAAAACAGGAAACAATTTCATGTGAAAGTAATGGAATATGAACTAGGTGATCATGGGTGAAAGCAATTCCATAACCCATCCCCCCCTTGCGATAATAGCCACTGGAGAGGGCTTGGAAATGGCCGCCTCCAGGCCTTGGGGTTGAGCGAGGATGAGCCTCCCACACCAGGCTTATATAAAATCCAGCGCTTCTGTCAGAGTAGGGATCTCACGCTGCTAAATGAAATCTGAGGCTTCTATTACAGTGAGGAAATTAGCTCTGTGGGGCTAATTCCAGTCTTGCATAGTGAGGAATATATCATATCTATTTGGTGAAAGGCTGCTGGTGTGTATAAACCTGCACATGTAGAAAAATGTAGAAGGTGTTTCCTTGAGTAAGTTTTCTGATTGATGCATGAGATTTGGCCATGAAAGGGAAGAGTCTGACCCTAGCTAGACAGCGAATCCATCACTGCCTCCTGATGTTAATAATCTGTCACAAAGCAAGGATCCCGTGATGGGCTCAGGAAGCGGTGCTCTGAATAGGAAGTGTCACCAGTCAGTCTTTCCTTGCCAAATGTGGCGTCCTGCCAGACAAGACAGGTCCATTGTTGGGGTGGAAGAAGTCGGAAAGGTCAGCTAATGCGCGCGGCTTCGAGAGAGTGAGGGGTAGGGAGGGGAGGTAATTGTGCTGTGGAGTGTCAGCATGGGGGAGTAATTTTGGGCAAGCGCAAATACCGCCAACATGTGAAAAGATGAATAGAGACAACATTTTGTGGCACCCCTTTTATTTTGTCGCCTCCTACTTGAAGTTTGGAGCATTTGGTACAGAGACAGAGAGGGAAGGTGAGGTGAGCGAAACAGCATGATACGACATGAGACATTTTCAGAAAAGACAGAAAAGGAGAGTGATGCAGAAGAAATAGAGAAGAAACTGAAGAAGATGGACTGCTTGTGCAATAGGGAAAAGAATGACAGAAAAAGAAAATAGTCAAAGAAGCAGTAGTTGCGGAGTGGAAAGACATGCTACTCAAGGACATAGCTCCATCACCTGTAGATATGATGATTTTGTCCAACATATGATTGATACATGTAGTGCTTCTCCTGTCAGTACATTGTCATATACCCTTGCCTTGTCAAGCCATAGCTCATACATGCTTGAGATGGATGCAAGCAGCTGGGATAATTGAGCTCACTGACAGTCCAGTGCCTTCATCTAGTGTCCTGATTGCTAAGCTCTGACTTCTGAGGCAAAGGCCAAGAGTTTACCAAAAGAAACAGGAAATAGCAGCTCTGAACAATCCCTTTTCTTAGAAGGTGCACCTGCTGCACTTGAGTGAGTGGTGGAGAAGACTTGGCAGGATGTTGCTTTGTATACCTGGAAGCTTTATGAGAATTACTCAAGCGGAAAGGCAGTCTTAAATTGAAACCAGAAAAATGCTTTGGGTCAAGGAGAGATCTTTTAACTGAAGTATTTTGAGACAGTGAATGTAAACCGGAAAACACTAAACCTTGGAAATGCATGATTCATAAATGTACATAAATTTTATTCAGAAATCAGTAGATTAGACTTTTTTGTCTTAAATATTGTACTCATATAATTGTGCATTAGATGCACACACATAATATGCTGGATAAACTGAAAGACAGACAGAATGGAAAATACTGAAGAGCGGGCCAAATCCCTGATTGATGTGCCTGTCAGGCGTGGGCCCCGGCACCTGGGATGTGCTGTCCTCTGGATGAGGCCGGATTAGCACCCGAGTCTTTCAGAACCACTGCCTGGAGTTCTGGCGCTGAAAACTAAGAGTGATGAAGGCAGCGGCTACAGACAGATGGCAGGCCATCCAGATCCCTTTGGGCTTGCTGATCCTTTTCAATTCTGCCTCGGAAAAACTCAATATGCACAAAACAAGTTAAGGTGGGAAGGCAAAGCTATCGTGTTTTATAGCTGATTGGCTCGAAATCTAATGATTTACACTCCACTCTGTTCCACTGATGGTGGAAAGTAACAAACCATTAATGAGTTTGCCTACTTGGGCAGAAGTGCTCATAAGTGTTTTATTAAGCAAAACGAAGGACCAGTTGTGTTTAAGTATATAATTTTGGACTGTATTTGGTGTTCTGGTGTGGTGGTGGTGCAGTGGGGACCGCTGTCACCTCATGTTTTATTCCTGCACAGGGATGCTGAGGGTAATTTCTCAGTGACTTAATAAGAGCAAAAGTGAAGAAATCACTTGTTCTGTCAACAGGAAAAAGAAAACATGGCAAAAGGTGTTTGGAAATGTTAAAACTGAAGCAAAAGAAAAAAGAATCCGACTGAAACTAATAAGACTGTCATTTCTGCTCTAGAGTAACATGAAACAAGGCTGCAATGGGGCAGTTCAAGTCAATTGGATTGAAAGGGTGTACACATAGTGAATTACAATGAAGACAGAAAAGGGTGTTTTTTGTTAGAGAGCCAATTTTGTCTTAGCCAGTATACATGGAGCATAGTGAAACTACAGCCTGTGTTGATCAGTTATTGTCATCTGTGGGTTACAAACAGAACAGGAGTCATTGTACTGTGATATCAGTTTGTGACACTGGTTAAGTTGAATGAGACAATCCAAATAAGCCATATATACACAGATACACTTTTTTGTGTAGACATATGGTGGGTGGCAACACGGCCATGTTTGTGTTTACCTTCCTGACACACAAATAAATCAAGTGTGTCACCCACGTGTTGTGGGAACATTTCAACAGCCTCCATTACTAACCAACAGGGAAGACAGATGGAGTGTGCATAAAGTGCACTGGTGCGAGTATTTGACCCAGGTGACAGCTAAAGCCCACTAAAAGATAACATACAGTGCCAATACTACTGCACTATATCGTTGTTCTTTATAACTGTCCATATCAATCCTCATGTATAACTTCTGAACATTAATGACAGTATTTGCAAAATGTCAGGCTTACTGCCTTATAATGGACAAAATGCTCTATTGCACTTTAAGAGCATGCTCATTTAAGTCACAAACTGGCAGAACATACTTCTGGGACAAACAAAATACTTTACTGTTGCTTAAAACGACAAAGTCCTTGAGAAGTGCTAGAGGAGCTTTGATGGTAATCACATAACAGGAATTGACTCAGGGAAGAGTTACGGTTTTACATGTTCAAAAGGCTTATCAGAGCAAGGACAGAGATGTCACATGAGAGATCAGTGAGACTGAATGAAATCGACTGTGCAAGTCTGTTGAGCATGTGAATGTCCAAGTTTAATAAGTAAAAGGTAGGGAAGCCTTGTTCGTGTACTGTCAGTTCAGCAGTGGCGTTTGTTCTCAAGATCACCTTTACAATCAAGCGCAATTTATGTCTGTGAAGGGGACTCTCTTGCAATTGTGTGAAATCCATCAAAAGTTAATGAACTAAATTGACAGCACAAAATGAACAATCATTCATAATACAGGCCCATTTTGTGTCTTTCCTGCAGTTGACCATTTTATTTTTCTAGAAGATGATGATATAATCTGCTACATTATTTACATGCCAAGACCAGAGATCTATACCTTGAATAAATAACCATGCCCTCTTATAATTCACGCATGAGTAATTCCTGGCTTGCTTGCAAACCCCACACCCTGTTTAATAGGTACTTAATGAGTGACAGCAGTCTCAGCCAGATCCAATGAGGTGAATGCATAATGAACTTTAGGAGGCTCTTTACTTACCGTCATCATGCAGGGCTTGTCCGCTGGGCTTCGAACCAACTCTTTCATCTCTTCATTAATGGGAGTTGGTCACAGCTTTGAGGAAGAGTAAGCGCAAACCAACATCGTCCTCAGGGATCAGAGTGAGCTTCTAGTATGTGGATTGTAATTTTGCATGGTAGAGAGTGTTGATGAGGTAGGGATGGACGTGACAGCTCATGTTTTAAAACATCACAGGGGCCAAGGATGAACTGAGAATCAGAATCCCAGGTCTATATCTGAAGCAAAGAGACATTCATTACAGATTTTTAAAAACCAAAGTTTTTAGTTATAGGCAAAATCTAAAAGTTTTAAAAACATTTTAGCTTTTAACTGTAACTAAAGTCAGTGCTAAAGTTTTCAGGACCTCTGTCTACTAATTTATTCTCATACAGTGAATCACTTCAGTGCACTGAGTGATGTTTGCAAAACCTTAATTGATGTAGCCTTTTATACAGGGCATCCGAGTATTGCAGCGGTGCAAACAAAGTTCATTTTCACTCATTTTTTGGCACTATAGAAGCATGTAAAAAGGTGTGTGTTTAGTGGGGCATGCTGATTGGGTGTTGGAGCTCTGCCCGACTAATAGATCCTGTCAACCTTTTCAAACTGAACTGAACATTCTGATGAATATTTGCAACCTGTCGCACATTTTTGCCTAAAGATGTCTTTATCCCAAAATGGAACAAGGTTAGCATAAAAACAAAGGCTATGCATGAGATTACAAATCTCACGCACAGGCCCTTCTTCCTTCTCATCAGAGCAAACGAGTGACGATAGACCTCTTTATGGGTCTTTCAGCTAAAAAAAATGCTCTCTTTTCTACATTGATCAAAGTAGAGCCCCTGAGAGTCTTCCCTCAGAGGTTCCTTCACATCCTGCAGGCTAATATAGCCTTGAAGATGATGAAAGAATACCTGCTCTCCAGCAAATCCGCCTTCCTCTTTAACATTCCCTAAGCTTGTGGGTAGCCTTCAAATATAACTGATTACAGACACAGCTGACTTTGGCCACATGGAGTGTGCAACCTGAAACCAAGCTTTAATCTGCTCCAGCCACATTTACCAAGAATAATGGCTGCCCAGGGAGGCCTGTTGATCCACTTTGGAGCACATATATGGTAATAATAAAACAGAGTGCTATGATTTAGAGCCATATATTGGTCTGCAATTTCCATGTTCCATATTTGTTTTTCATTTGCCTAAACGAGGTTTGGCATGCTATCATTGTATTCATGGACAAAACCCAAGGACCACATTGAGGACCAACAGCTAGCTGAATATTTTACATGTGGTACATTTGAGAAAGTAGGACACGGACAGTATTGTTTAAAGTAGGGGCTGGTAACAAAAGAAACCCCCACAGTATCCATTTAATAAAAATGCACATGATGAGGATGATGATGCACAAACCAACACACAGAACAAAACTACAACAGATGCCAGTTTTGTTTTTACTTCATAAAAATAAAAGTCTCAGTAAACCATCCCCCCCTTCAGTCTGATTTTATAGAATATAGAATCTCAATTTTTTCTTTGAATTTTACAGAAATATATTTAAGCATATTATTTTAAATCATAAATATTAATTACATTTCTTATAAAAAATTAAAAATATGAGTTTTTATCAGTTCATTTGAATAAAAATGAAATGTTATAATACTTCTATTTAATACTAGATCATATTGAAAAATACAAATATTATGTTTAGGATTAATTATAATATGCCAAATGAAATTCATTGATATATATTTTTTAGTAATATGTAAAATAAAATGTAATACTGATAGGAACATTAATGATTGAAATATGTTTCAAAATTCTTTACATTTGTAATGTACTGTTTTGTTACTTCTGGATAAAATGAGTGTGAACTGCTGTCATTAATACCAGAGTCTTATTTAGGAGTTTTTCATTTGGGGCCTGTTCCCCTTTCCTCAAATGCAAAACTCTACAGCAGGGACTAAGACAAATACACCTTTGCGATGTCTAATGAAATCGCTTAGAGAACTGGCCAGCAGCCACAACTTCTTCAGGCTCTCTTTATTGAACCAGAGCCCAGACAGACATAAGAGAGAAGCAAGTACCCATCTGATCAAAGCCGTGTTGTTTTTGTAGAATGGAGTGTTGGCTCTCCTCTTCCAACTGTTTGTGGAGTGCTACTTTAACAAGTGAGCAGATGAAGATGACCCTGAGCTGAGTAATTTCTACTGCCCAAGCCCCCTACTTCTTCCCTTCCTTTATCCAGCTCCCCCAAAATATTTACTGTTGCTGTGACTTCACACAAGAGCAGCTCTCCTGACTTCATCATCAAACAGAATCTCAGAGAAAGTAATTTACACTCAATTGAACTCCTGCCTAGTATATACACTGGCCTTCCTGACAACATTTCTTTTGGAGATGGCCCAGGATAAAGAGAGAGAGGATTCTTTGCATATCGGCAACTGACTGCAGTCCACCAGTGAAAAGTTAATTGACACATTGGTAGCATTCATCCACATCTTGTTGGAGGGATGGAATCTCATGGAAACATGCTTGAGAAAAAGCCCAGGGATTTTTCCTACTTTGTCCTCTCACATGTTTCAGCATTGCACAGGCACATATTTGTACATGTCAACAATCTGTCAAAGTAACCAGTGGCATAACATTTGCCCCACTTCTGACATGAGGGGTGTTAATGGTCCACAGTAAGAAGCAAAATATCTCTTCTGTTTTCTGATTTAATTGTATAGCTGCTATTATATCCCCTCAGATGACAAAACAAAAAGGCATATTTATTCATTTTCTTTTTTAGAATCATCATGCTTGTTGTATTTAAACTCTGTGAGCATTGTAGCGATTTGCTTGTTTAAATATGCATTTTGGTTGGGGAAAAAGGTTAAATTCATCAGATCATCAGCAGAGAAATGTTTGACCAGATTTTGTTTCTCAGTTGTAAGTAGATACAACTGACTACGAATTCAGCAGCTGGTCTAAGGTCTTTCCTTTGATTAACTGCCTACACTACCACTGACAGCTGGTTGAACCAATCAAGATTTGATTTAGTCTTGAAAAACTAGGACAGGAACAATATGTTCACGTTCATGTACTATAATAAATCCAACATGAGTGTTAGCAGAAATGTGCATGTAGGCATGCAGTAGTCTCATTTTCTTTTGATGTTTAAAGCTCTCATTGTAACGGTTAACTGAGCAGCAGATCAACCACAGCTGAGACAAAAATCAGCAGTGTCAAAATGAAAGCATGTGTGAAGGAAAGAGAGCGGTTCGTCCTCTGAGAGAGATAGGGAAGAGGTCAACAGGGATCTCTGTCCACTGAAAGGGGAAAGAGAGGCCAAAAAAGATACCCTCTCAGATCAGCCCACAGAGCCTCCATAACACTAGAAGCGGAGAATCCTCTGAGGTGAAGATTTTCCTCAGTTAATTGCTTAGCAGATAGTAGACAGAGCCCCTCTTTATCTCCCGCATCCACAACGCAGGTGCTGAAGTCCAGGTGGCTGGATTCACCATTGTGTGCAGTTCTCCAGTGACTTGAAAGGCTGTAATTTTCAGTTTTTCTGTGACCCTGGGCCTGCCCTCTGCCACACACAGCTAACTGCCGGAGTACTATAAAAGCAATAATCCACAAGGCTGTGGATTATTGAACTGTAGCAGCTCTTTTAATTAAATCAGACTTTAGAAACACACAGATATATCTGTGTTGTGTCAAATTATTCTTCCTATGCTGGTTAGCACAGGGTCATTTAAGCCCAGACTATATACTTAGAAATAACACAGTGCAAAATTCGGCATGTAGTCACAATGTAGTCACAGCTGCAGCTTGTAACACCAATGGCACATATGATATATGAGCGCCTATTTATTTCTTTATGCATGCGAGGATCAGATTTTTAAAGGCTCAAGGACCAGGAGGGAAAAGACACAAAGAGAGATGGAGAGAGAGAGAGAGAGAGAGAGAGATATTTTACATTTTTCTATATTAATGCCACATAAATATCCCTATATTTCCTATAACAGACTGGCAACATGGCCAGGGTGTTTCTCCTCTTTTTGGCCTATGACCGCTGGGACAGGCTCCAGCAACCCCCATGACCCTGGTTCAGGATAAATGGTCCAAATAATGGCTGGCTCACATTTAATATGTTTTATACACAGCACTTGTTTTTTCATGCAGAATGTATCCTTTTGATGAGTCCTTAGTACATCTGGACCTCACTATCAATGTTTATTATAATGCGTGTAAATAAAACTGATGAATACGTACCAATTACACTCTGTAATTTAGCAGCACCACCGTCAACAGAACACTGCCATTGTCTATATGTGCACAAGGCCAGTGCCTCTATTATGTTGATGGAAATATCATGGTCTACACAGTGCAGCATTAGTCATCGGGGTCAATTTGTATTTTTTTTTACCAAACAAAGCCATGACAAAGGTGTGAGATAAGATAGTGTCGGACTCTAAATGGATTTTTGTGGAATTCAAAAAGCATGTGACATTATCATGAAGCACAAGCATGTCATTTTTTTTGTGTTTGTGTGTTTCATGGGCTGTGGTGGGCATCGCACCCTTGCCATTTTCCAAATGAATAGAAAAGTCACTTACTTCGGATAAAGCTACCTTCTAAATTACTGAAATTCTGTGTTTCAATAATGTCCCAGCTGTGGAAAATTTCTGAGAAAGTATCCCATTAGAGACCCAAACAATTAAGCTTTTCAAAATACGCAGAGGCACATTAGCAAACATGAGCATACTCCTCTGACAGACTGTTTTGTATTGGTGAGAAAAATTATATACCGTACAGATGTTCTACATTAAACTAAAGGGAAATGTTTCTCTTTGATTCAGTGTCCATTCAAGTTCGCTGCATTTGGTGGTCTCAAGTAAGTTCCCTTGACTGTGCTATGAGCTCAAATAAAATTGGCAGGAGATGATTAACTCATGTGATGTTGCTATGAATTTTAAACAGATAATTATTTCACTGTGCATGTTCTGCAGCGCAGGCTTCATGCATTAATTAAGATACCATGAGTCTCACAAGCGTTGCTATGAATTGCCATGAACACCTGAAGCAGCAGCTTTATCGCTTCAGCAAATGCACTACAATTGGCTAAAAAGCCTTGGGCTTTTGCCACCAGAAGGAGAACATGCAAACTCAACACAGACAAGGCCAGGAGCTGGATCTGATTCCCCAACCCAGAAGGTGTGAGGCCACAGTGCTACTCACTGCACTGCTGTGGGGCCTACATACAAATCTTAAATAAGTTAATTTCTAGGCATGTTTGGGTAACATGGATAATATACATTTAATAATATAAGTACACATATTAAACAAAGAAACGCTGTAATCAGAAAAAAGCATAAACATTTAAAAAATGTTGAAACTATTTTCTATTTTTGACACTGACTGTGTTAAGCACAATTTTTTTTGGTTTCATCTTTTT
This sequence comes from Clupeocharax schoutedeni, assembly GCA_037974565.1. Lineage (NCBI taxonomy): Eukaryota > Metazoa > Chordata > Actinopteri > Characiformes > Alestidae > Clupeocharax > Clupeocharax schoutedeni. The sequence goes on from JBBPDH010000136.1 coordinate 6,679,963, forward strand.
CACACAAAGATTTTAATGTGACGCGAATTCAAGTCGCACTTAAGTTGCACAAAGACTTGTGACTTGACTTTAGATTTGCCCTCAGCGACTTGACTCCGACTCGTGTGCTGTGACCCATGAGTCATAACTCGTAAACCATGTTCATTTCATGGAATTATTTATTTATATCTTGCACTCTTTCCAACGACCCCAAAACCATTCACCTCGCCCCAGTGACCCATTACTTTTATCCGAGGTGAACGTTTTTCATCTAATAACAGTTTTTGAGGGGTTGTGGAAAGGTATCAACGAGATCTATCTAACTGTGAGGTTTCACATTTAGAGTTCAACATATATTTTTCATATTTAACATTTAGATTTGACATAATTTAAGGCAAATCCTCCATGTTGGTGAAGGCATATCACAGCAAACAGTCCCGCCCCCTGCTAAGTAACAGCCCATTGTAATTGTGGGGCGTGGCCAATTAGCATATCTTCTAAACATTTACAGCTCAACATTTAGAGCTCAAAAATCCCACATTTAGAGTCACCTTTTGTAAACATTGCCACTCAAAAACTTGAGACTTGACTTGGACTCGAGCAGAAAGACTTGAGACTTGACTTGCACTTGGAAATCAGAGGAATTTGAAAATTAGCTTGCAGAAGAGGGGACATTACAAAGATTTATTTGATATGTAATTCTTCATGACAGAGACAGGAATGAAATTAAGACACTAAACTCACCCAGTGTTACACATTTTTGCGTATAATTCTACCGTAATTCCGTAATTCTACTGCGGCTGTGACTTATCTGGTGAGCTTGCTTAAAATTGGCTTCTTATTTAACTGTGCTGCTAGTTTTTTGCATTTTAGGCTGTATTGAGTGCTTCTATTCTGAGGTGTTAGC
>JBBPDH010000136.1:6680948-6695653 GCA_037974565.1 Clupeocharax schoutedeni
GACTGCAGTATCTTGGTTAAATAGTTGACATGGATTTAAGCTGTTTTTCAGGTAAGAAACAATTGTGGAATTCTTAAACACTGATGTACGTCGCTCTGGATGAGAGCGTCAGCTAAATGCCGTAAACGTAAACGTAATAACTTTGCATATATAATTCTACCATAACAATGTCTAATAACAAAATGCAACAACATACTGTACAGTAATATCAGTATTTACTGCTATTATGTTCATCCCATTGCAGTTTTTCAACAAATCCATCTATTTTGCGTCAGCTGTATCCATTTTATCCATGATCAGATAAGACCAAACCAATCTGCTGCCCTGGTGCACACACTAAACTTCAGCAAAGCTCCATTACCTCCCACACACTCTCCACCCTTTGTCTCTCTCTGGGCCACTGTGCATTTAATATCAATGAGACATCAGGATAAAAGGCACCGTTGTGCCAACCACTGCAGTGACAAAACCTTTGTTCAAAGGGGGTTTGAGGACCATATTGACCTATTAAGTTGAAACAGCCATCGCCATTACCAATAAATAGAGACAAGGTCTTTTGACTAGGCCCATCTGGTACAGCAGATACTTGACAGTGATGCTGGATCTCTTTGAGACTAACATCTCATCAGCAGTGCACCAAGATAGAATATAGCACTGAACACACACACAATTACTACACAAACAAATGTTCTCCAACCTATTAAGGTTAAAGAAAGGTGGCCCTTTATAGTCATGTCTGAACACACAGCAGTATAGCACACAGTGTGAACAATGTGAAATTCTTTCTCTGCATTTACTCCATCCACCAAGTGAATAAGTTGTCTGCCACCAAAGAGGGGTGCCAAGGGAGCAATATGTGGGGAATATGTAGACCCCCAGGGGTCTACACTGATGATGTACATTCACTTTAAATATAATTCTGGATGTTCTTTTTTATTGAAATTAAACATAGTTTAAATTTAGGTAGGTCCTTATGAAGACCAGTCAAAACAGCTCATGCTAGCTTTAACTCCCATGAAGTGGAAAAGGTTTTGCACAGAACTTTGATATAAAGGGCTGTCGGCATTTTCTGCGTCTTAGTAACTAGACTGGCAATGATGAAACTCTTATGATGTATTTTATAGCACTTGTTCTTATGCCCACATGGCTTGCATTTATAGAACATCTAGAGGCTTGGCCAGCCAACTTGAGAAGAAATGAGGCAGAGTTCAATTTCCATGGATGTTGCGAACTGGGCTTTTTTTTTTTTTTTCCGTGTTTTCCTTTTAATAAAATTTCACAGAAAAAACAACTTATGTATGAATCACTCATAGATTCTCAAGCATTTTTAAACGACTTCTTCAATCCTTGTGCTTTTCTAGAGTGCACACCTGTGTACCGTGTAAAAATACCTCTGCATCTCACTGGTGAACATGATCCAGCCATCTCACAGACTCAGCTCCCCCCCTGCTTTGCTCCTGATTTAGCTGCAGCAGGGGAGGGTGGAAAAGTCTTCATCAGTGAGATCCATTCGAACGAAAGGTCCCCCTCAGGTGTTCGTGTGGACTCACGCAGCCTGAGAATCACGTTCCGTTTCCTTTTTCAATTACCAGGCCTGGAGAGTGAGCAGTAGCAGAGGCCAGCTCTGATGATGTGGTTTGGCAGCTCAATCATAGTCTATTGGGAGCGCCCAGGCGCAGGCTGCATGCCAGATGAAACACAGGCAATGATTTTCTCGATTGCTCTGGTTACGGCCAAGAAAATGGAGAAAACAGGACTGGACAACTTGGCTATTTTTCCCATGTTTTCTGCCGAGCAAGGAAAATGTGAAAGGAGGGAGAATGTAACTAAAAGAGAATGCGCGAGGGAGAAAGAGAAAGAGAGAGACAGACTGAGAATAACCGAGAGAGAGAGAGAGAGAGAATAAGAGAGTGAGAGAGAGAATAAGAGAGAGAGCAAGTGAATGAGAGAGAGAGTATGAGAGAATAAAAGAGAGAGAGAGAGAGAGAGTGAGTCAAATTTCATATCAAAGGTGAAGCAAATTCAAACACCAGCTCTCCCTATCCACTCAGAGCCTGCCACTATTAAACCACTGTCAATCAAACACCAAAATAATTCTTCCTGCGCAATGAAGTACTGCAATTCTGCACACCATTACCACAACTGTTTGCAGTCCTGGGTTTGAGAAAATAAATACCAGTCTCTTACATTATCCACATGACTATTGATCATACAGCAAGGCGAACCAGGCTCTATAAATATATCTAAAGAGTCTGAATACCTGTACTCTAACAAGGAATTTGTGATGCTAGCTCAGGGCTGCGGCAACCTGACATGCAAGAGAGAAATAGCACATCAAAAAATAATCTATGAGTAGCATAGCAATGGGAGTGGAGGCTTTGGGAAAGGTGTGCACTGAAGCTCAAGCGGAATACATTAGCTCTGAGAGATTGTGTCTACATGGTTTCTACATGACTCCTTTGATTTCAGGATACTGCAGAACGATGCAAGTTCCCCAAAAATATGCTGCTGAATGTGCATAACAAAACTCTTTTTTGAGATTTCGCACATATGGGAACATAAGCTGTTTTTATATATAAAAAAAAAATTATAATACAGTATAACAATGAGCTTGTTTGCAATGAATGACAGGGATTACAGATGCTGTGTCTGAAGTTTCATTTACTCATCGTGGTAGAACATACTTTTCTGAGATCTGACATACTGTAGGACAACATTGGGCCATCAGACACAATAACACAGTTATGCTATAGCAAAGTTATGCTATTCATATTGTAAGCATATACTAACATGAATAACAAAGTTACCTTAATTTTTAACAAGGATATTCAGGCCATTTGAGACATATCATAGAAAAATGTGTGTATTTGAATTTCTTTTGTTAGGAACATTTCTCTCAATAACTATAAAATGTAACTATCATCCATCCATCCATCCATCCATTTTCTTCCGCTTATCCGGAGTCGGATCGCGGGGGCAACAGCATAAGCAGGGAAACCCAGACTTCCCTCTCCCCGACCACTTTGTCCAGCTCTTCCAGGGGGATCCCGAGGCGTTCCCAGGCCAGCCGAGAGACATAGTCTCCCCAGCGTGCTCTGGGTCTTCCCCGAGGTCTCTTCCCAGTGGGACGTGCCCCGAACACCTCCCGAGGGAGGCGTCCAGGAGGCATCCTAACCAGATGCCAAACTACCCTGCGGAGGAAGCTCATTTCGACCGCTTGTATCCGCGATCTCATTCTTTCGGTCACTACCCAAAGCTCATGACCATGGGTGAGAGGAGGAACGTAGATTGACCAGAGCTTAGCTTTCCGGCTCAGCTCTTTCTTCACCACAACAGATCGGTGCAGTGCCCACATCACCCTGGACGCTGCACCAATCCGTCTGTCAATCTCCCACTCCATCCTTCTCTCACTCGTGAACAAGACCCCGAGATACTTGAACTCCTCCACTTGGGGAAGGATCTCATCCCCTACCCGGAGAGGGCACTCCACCTTTTTCCGGCTGAGGACCATGGTCTCGGATTTGGAGGTGCTGATCCTCATCCCAGACGCTTCACAAGCGGCTGCAAACTGCTCAAGGGAGAGCTGTAGGTCACGGCCTGATGAAGCCAACAGAACCACATCATCTGCAAAAAGCAGAGACCTGAACTATCATGTAACTATCATGTTATGTTCAAATGTACTATCATTTTAAATGCTTGTGGTCAATTTATAGCCTGAGAAAATAGTTTAAAAAATGGTTACAATTAAAATTGGTACTAATGTGTGTCAGGTACTTTGTTTATTTATTGACTATCTAAATAATGTTGAATAAAACATACATGTAAGGCCCCAACAATATGGGAAATATCAAAGTTCCCATAGAAAAAATGTTTTCTCCTACCCCACAACATCCTCCTACAGGTATGATTATTACTGGTGTGTTAGGTTATGTCCGTAAAGCAGAGGGACTTTTTTGAAGACTACAAAATTCCATATTATAGTACTCTCAGTACCATTTGAAACCACCAAAACAAATGCGGGTAAAACACTGACATTATTCTTTATACCCTGTTTTATACAGCTAAACCAGCCTGGGGTCAAATAGACCCTAAAAACATTAAAATGGAAAAGTCCTATACAATGAAGCAAAAATGATGTCAGTTATTTATTGTATGGGGTCAGATTTAACCCACATATTAAAGGAAATCAAAATGCATTTTTCTTCCAAGCCATGATTCTTATCCATGTGAAACATAGTATTTGTATTAGATAGGGTCCCTAATATTGTTTCTTTTTAGCTTTTGTAAGGTGAAGCTGAAACATAACATTATTGGTTGGTATTATTTTTCCCTGACACAGGTGCACAGTGACATAATTTAAAATCCACAATCATTACATTTTGGTGGAAGATTATGAGGCAAGAACAGCTTTACCTTTTAAATAGGATTTATTGTATTTATGTCTCTAGTTTAGGAGGTAAAAATTACAATTTTCATTTCAGACTGAAAATAAAACCATGTCCTCACTACCTTCTGACCAATTATTGTATGGCATCTTTGTAGTCTTTGTACTTTTTATACACTGACAGTTTTTTATACAATGAGTGAAAAATGGGATTTTTGTCTCTCTCTGTCTCTCTATTTCTTCAGAGTCAGCCTTCACATGTGTTCTCTTGTGTATAGAATGTGATAAGATGGAATTTACTGCAAAGCAGTGATCAACCTTTAAGCAGTGCTGAGTCCAGATATCTGTGTTAAGTCATGATGGCTGTGACTTGTAGGAATCACCCCTACCCCTTTGAGTAGAGGCACATCTTTCATTCGAACTTCGAGCCCCGAGCTCCATAGAGTCTGTAATCCATGGTGTGCTGGCAAAGCATTTAACATGGCTCTACAATTCTTCTGAGATCCAGGAATTTTATTTGTTTTATCTTGAATGGGCAGATGGTTAAAAATGCTGGATATGGGAATTGAGGACCAAATGCAATTTGCTGGGTTTTCTGCCTACTCTGTCACACAATCCCCTTGAATGCTACTGTTGTTCTGTGAGGCTCAGTGTATGCTCGCAAGGTCAATGCTTTATCTTAAACAACCATAACACTCTCATCTCTCAGGCTTATGAAGGGATATTTTGCATTGTTACACTGGAAAGCAATTTTGTATAGAGACAGAGATTTTCAAACAAGACAGTGCTTGTTTGCATTATTTTCTCATAGCTCATTTTGCTTAACAACTTTTATAACAGCTCTTAGGAAATAGTGCACTATTGACCAGTTTAAGACTATGGATCATATGTCTATCAAGCTGTATGTCAGTATTAACGCTGTGCTGAAATTAGGTGAAATTCTGTTCGCATGCCTAATTTGGCTACCCTCCTCTTCCCCATCCATCACTGGACAGTTTCTGACCTCAAGGCCACTGCTTTACAGATGCACCAATCAGCCGAAACAGTGAAACCACTGACAGGCGAAATGAACAACATTGATTATTTAGTTACAATGGCACGTGTCAAGTATTTGGCAGCAAGTGATCAGTCAGCTCTTAAAGTTGAAAAATGTGCAAGTGAAAGTGAAATGAGTGACGCTGACAAGGGCCAAATTGGGATGATTAGATGAATATGTCAGAGATATACAATGTAGCAGGTCTTGTAGAGTGTTCCTAGAAAAAAATGGCCCAGTGAGTGTGTGGTGTTGACTAGGGGAAGATCGGGCACCAGGATGCTCAAGTGAAGGAAGTAAGCCAGCAGAAGTAGCTTGTAGCATTTGCTGCTGGGCAACACTGGGTCCTGTCATTTATGTGGATACATCCCTTCTGTCTAAACACTCCTGCAGACCAATTACAGCCCTTCATGGCAATGGTATTGCCTAATAGCAGAGGATTTTTTTCAGCAGGACAACATCCCCTGCCTCACTGCAAAAACAGTTTCAGGTATTCAGTGTGTTCATGTAGCGTCCAAATTCCCCAGATCTGAATCCAAACGAACATCTGTCAGATGTGCTGGACAAACTTACAGAGGTTCTGCTGGATGTCACAGCACACCTTCAAAAATCTTATGGAGTCCACCTTTAGATGTGTCAGAGCTATTTAGGCAATACAAGGATACCTACCAAATATTAGTGTGTGGCACTAGAATAAGTCTATCAAGCGCTGTGGCATTGCTGGGGTTTTACTCACATGATTGTAAGTGCTGTTGGAAGAGTGATCCCCCCAAAAAATATGAAGTGAAGAACAGGTTTAGAATGACATACTGGTGGAAATGTTTAAGCAAGTGGAGTGTGAATGTGAATGTTAGTGTTTTACCTGCTCAGACACACCCAACCTATTGGGGTCTGGTAAGATCTAATGAATCAGATTATAAAGATACAGGATGGATCTGTACATAGTTCTCTCTTATTTTCACAACCTTTTTCAACTGAAAATTCAATTTTTGTGGGAGGTATCTTAGTTCTGAATCACAGTTGGGTCTCCTCGTCACTGGAGAGAGAGCGTCACTTAGCTAGCGCAACGAGGGCTCACGTCATGCTCCACATGTCCAAGCATGCGGGGCAGCCAGTCCTGACAGAACAGACGGCAACAAGCACGGTGCCAAAGGGTGCGAGGAGCTGGCACTACCAAGCAGACAGTGACCTCACCCTTCTGCTCTGTGCTACAGGCACTACGTTTACTGTTGGTGGAATGTGTGGGTTTACATGTTGGCATGTGCATGTGTGGTGGTGGTGCTGGCGGTGGGGATGGGGCGTTGGATGGTCAGCTCCGCTTGCTTTTGCGTCATTTGAGACGAAAATAACATTCCACTCGATGGTGTCAGTCCAAAAAGACTACAATCACTATAAACTGTCAAGATTCCAATTTTTTGCCTGGGAAAACAGAAAAGGAGAAGTAAAAGCCAGCAAAGCTTTGCAGTAATGTTGTGTTTCTATTTGTTCCTTCATATACAAAATCAGTAACCTTTGACTAATCATAAGATGTACGATTTCAATCAAAACTAGACTCAACCTGACTGTTTTTCCCATTCAGCTTGATAACAAGCCTCAGATGGTTTCCTCTTAATGCACTTGTTCTTTTTCCTTCTCTTGTTCACTCTCTCGCACTCACTAGTATGAAGGAGCTGAGTGTGGTTGTAGTGGCACACTGAATCACTCTTCTACTCTAGGCTCAATGAGGAGGTTGATTTACGCTCTCCCCTGGGATGCCATCCTTATCCGCCTCTTGAATGCTAAGCAGGAACATTGTTTTTTTCCCTTGATTTAATGGATTTATGTTCTGCTCTTTCGATGGCATCATGCTGTTGTTGTAAGAAAGAGGGCAAAATGGGTTCAAAAGGTAAACGTGTATTTGGCTTCAAGCTGAATTACATTATAAAACTAGACCAGTTCCATTCAATGATGATGGGTCCATGGGGCAGGCAGCATTAATTCATGGCCTTAGGTAGAACAATAGATTTCATTGTATTACAATGCAACTGGTACACACATAAAACCTTAGCTAATCAGCAAATGCAGGCCATTTTTGGATCACTAAAATTCAGAACAGCACAAAAATCACTTCTGCATTTAACCCATTCACCAAGTGAAGCAGGGGGCAGCCAGGAACACGGTGCCCGGGGAGCAGTACACGATACCTCAGGGTGACTAGCGGCCTTGGGAATCAAACCTGGACTTTCCAATCATAGGGCAAATGCCCTAACCACTAGGCTACCAGCTGCCCCAGTCCCAGCTGGTTCATATTCTGCCATATTTAAGAAAGTCAGTTTGATCTGTTACATGCCTCATAATGGTCCCATACGAAAAATGTATATAATACAAAATATATTATAGACAATATACTTTCACTACAAAAAATACATGGACTAATATATTGACCAAAATATATGACCTAAACACCAATATATTTTAAATATATTTTAAATATACAAAAAATTGCCGCTTTGGAATATTGTAGTATATTTCTAACATATACTTTTTCATGATATTTATTTTCAATATATGCAAACATATATGTAAATTCATATATTACTTATATATGACAGGTATACCACAAATCCTTAAACTGTAGGCACTGTATCTATTTGTTTGTTCTAATTGTCACATAAATTACATAAATGAATACATGAATTTTAAAACAACCTAATTTATTTTAATATATTTGGGAATATATAGGCAACGGGCAATATATGGCCTATAGTATATTTGTCTATGTACGTATAATTATTTTTAAATATATATTTTATAATATGCTGTTGAATCAATGTATTTGCAGTAGTGCTGGGCTGTTAACGAGCGATAAAAAAAATATCAGCATTAACGCCCCCATCCCCGGACAGATTTAGCTGGGTCAACACTATGCAAGCTATGATGAATTTCACCTTGATATTTCAGTGACTTGTCCGGTTCACGCACGTTTTAAACCTATCTCGGTCTCTTCCCCAGACAGAATGAGCTTGTCAGGTTCATGCACGTTTTAAACCTGTCTCGGTCTCTCTGTTCAGGAAGGGGGGGTGGGGGTGCTGGGGGTTAACGCAAAGATTAACGGCGTTAATAAAATGAATCTATGCCCACCTCTAATTTAAAAATTTTTTAAATGTTTTACTTCGACAACATAAATTCCAATATACTGCAATATATTTCATTTGTGTATGGGTACATTGTTTTGCTCTGTTTTCTCTGCAATTGTATTTGTTATGTTCTTGTGGTTCAAAGAAATTCACAATTTTACTGAAATGTGCTCCCGATTCCATAAATTGTAGTATGGAAATCTACATGCTTTGAAATCCTCACCCTTTTTCCTCTCCAGTTAACCCATTTAATCCCAATGGCAACAATTGTTGCCGTTTTTTAAAAAAAAATTATTTTGGAAACTCAGCAGCTAATGCAAGTAAAAAATTTAAACATAGTTGTCTCCCCTAAATTGTATCAATGTCATGTGACTTGTGTGAATAGAGACATGACCAGGCCCCTTTACATCCAGTCTGCACCTCTGGAAAGAGATATCTGGCTCAAACTTGTACATGAGGAAGTTCGTAAAATACCTTAATTAACAGATATTACTAAAACATTTTGTTCACATATTTTCTAAAGGGTCTACTACTAACAACAATTGTTGGCACTAGCATAACTCATAGTCATAGTGCTAGTTATACTAGCTGTCAAAGGTTTTGGCTGTTTATTCTATTATCTTTTGCTTTTTTAAAACTATCAAAGGTCAGGTCATGGGGTGTTACATGAGATCTTGGTGGGAAGAGCAGCCTCCCGTCGGGGGGTGACAAGCTGTGTCACTGCGGTGGGATCCACCCTGCTGGGGGATGGGCCTTGGGGTCTTGGATCTTTTCAGTGCGTGGATGGCCCTCCACTGGAGGGCCCTGCACCGTGTGAGTGGTGGCAGACGATCTAGGGATTCCCTACCTATTCCCTACACATGCACCACATAGTGGGTGTAAATAGGTCAAATTAAAGAATTTGTTTAAATTTAGACTATGTGGTTTCCCTATCATAACAACCAAGAAATTAAAACATTCAAACATATTGTGTGTTAGGAAAGTCTAAGGAGTAAAATGCATGCACTTATTTTGCAGGGAAATTTGTGATTAAACGGGTTAATGTTCAACTGGATTCAAGCACAGTCCTGCTTTGGTGTGGAGTGGCTCCCGACCTGAGTTGTCGAACTCAAATTCTACCTTTACATTACATTATTGCTTTATGGTCACTTTTTCACTGATATACCATATCAGGTCTCCAAACTACCACACACTGAGATTCAGTTAGGTCTAATCACACGCTCTCACACCACACTTGACATTTCTCACACATTTTTAGGTCTCTGCTCGAAATGATTCATCTGAATACAAAGTTTTCTATGACAGTTTCCACTCCGACTTTCACTGATTAAAAACATGCCAAACATCCTTTACGATAAATGTAGGTAATGGACATCATGCCAACTAACTAGCTAGTTAGTCACTGCTGTTCTGCTGAACTTTTAGATCAGTGGGGTCTGCTCTATTATTCACAGCAACAGAAATTAAAGCAAAGAGTGTCTGTGGAACAACAGATGAAGCCTGTGATTAAGAAAATAACTTCACTAATCAAACACCAGGCTCATGAAAATGAAAGGAAAAGCAGACTTGATCAGTAATTTAAACATGATCATTTGAAATTTGATCAATAATCAATAACTTAACAATTCTTAAAAAATCAACTTTCATTGCAGCACATAATAACTAATAAGTCTCAGTTTAAGGTCTTCAGCTATAGAGAAACCTTGATGAAAGTAGGCAAGCCTTACCCTTTAACCATAAAATAGCTGTTAGCTTTGAAATCTGAATCAATACAACAAAATGAAGAATCTGACAGAACAACTGTCATCAAACACTTTTAAACTAGTCTACATTCTATATTCTCTGTAATTGCCCAGCGTTCTACCCTCTTTAGAGATGACTGATCAAGTCAGCAGAGACCTAACAACACATCATTTATTTTTATGGGTAAGTTATTCTTCATGCTCGAATTATATATTTGTTTTATTGTACTTAAAATGAATGGTTTATAAAAGGTTGATATATGCACAGTTAAAGTGAAATCAGATCAGAACTGCTTGCCATTAACCAGGGTCACTGGACCCTATCCCATTGGTCATAGGTCGAAGGGTGAGAAACATGGACAAGATAAAACTTAGTTACCTAATAGTGTGCTTAAAAAGTAGAGCCTAAGAAATTGGTCATGAAAGCATGGCTCCAAGGAGAGAGGGAGGCACAGATGTGGAATTCCATGATATTAGACTTTATTTATAACACAAAGATGGCATGAGGGCCAAAACACAACAAAAACCAAAACACTGAGGCCAGGCAAATAACACACACAAGTCTCTTTTATGTTCTCCAAACTTCACTTTAGCCAGCAAAGCAGCCACCCATGCACTCATCTATAATGCTCAAAGGTGAATTAGTTGCATATGTGAAATGCTTAGCCTGAGCTACACTGTAAGTCTGTAATCGACAGTAATGCTGGACTTATTCCTTTTAGCGATGAGTATTCATATATTCTGATATGGCAATGTATTATATGTTTATAGAGTGTAAAAGTTACAGACATGTGGGTAAGGCCCTATCCCACTTTTTGTAAATTGGCAAGTGATCCATCTAGACTTGCTATTGGTGTCTTTGGTCTTATCATATGCTATGTTAAAATGTTTTTTTATGTTGATTTAATGCTGCATGCTATCGAATGACATTTTTGTGACATTATTGCTGGGAACATATCAGTGTGTACTAGCATTTACTCTACAAAAGACATGTGGTCACATGCATCCCAGACCAACTTGACAAGTGGCTTGCATGAATGGATACCAGCGGGTCTTGGTGGTCCCTTATTTAGCACTGTCCACTTATAATCTCATCACCCAAGATGCATATTTAAACCAAGTATAAACAGGGCCTAACTTAACTGAAATAAACATATAGAAAAAAAATGTGTACAATATTAAAAACAGTATTAGAATGTCTGTAACCAAGAGCTTTACAAAATGTCAATAATTCATGTTGAATTTTGGTGTTCTATAATAGTCTCAAGAACTGTCATCAGTTGATGGAACCTTCTGCCTTATTGCAGAAGTTGAAACAGGACTCCCCCCACTCCAGTAATGGACTGTTTCAACTTCTGCAACGAGGCAGAAGATTCCGTACTATCCTGGCCAAAACAGAGACACTCAAGAGGAGCTTTGATCAATACAGAACATGCCCCCCTCCCCTCATCCGACCCTAAGGGGCTGATACAGCACCTCAGGGTGTCATATCATATTCATTGTCATATTTTTATCTGCCTTCATTTTTTATTATTGCAACATTACATGCTGCTGTACCACACATGCTGCTTTGCTGCTATTCAGGTCACTCACTCTGTTTACATAGCTGTGCTAATACGTTACAATCCCACTTGCACATTGTATATATGTAAATCTGCCAGATTGTTGCAACACTTCAAACTTCAAACTTTGGAGATACTTTTAGCTTTCATGTTTCAATACTCTTTAGTAAAACAAATACAAAATATGTTTTCGTCCAGAGACAGATTGTATGTTTTCAGTTAGCCTTCATGCTTCTGTCCCACAAACTGATCTAGCCTAAGAATTGCTTTCCCTTGTCATGTTGGTCAGTTCACTATTCAAATGACATATTTCAAACATGTTCCCCTTTACCAAAAACTCCAGATATTATCCTCAGTCCTTGACAGTCTTCCCCAGTCACCAACTTCAAATTCTGTTTTTTACATTATTGTCAATTTTTTTCTGATGTTTTTCTGCCATTTTGTTCCAGATTGTAGTCTCAAAGAAGTGTATTTGAAGCTGCACTTTGAATTCTGATAGACAGGCAGGCTGATACTCACTACTGATACCGTATGTACCATATGTGTGATACCACTTTTTCATGTCGTTTTTTTATACTGATCTTGCAAGCTTGGGTGTCTGCTGATACTGATACCAACTCGTCTTCTTCCGCATAAACACCCAAGCTGTTAATAGTACATGTGCTTGCATGCTGAATCACAAAACCCAACCTTCACTATGGGTGTGTGAATAAAATGACAGTTTCTACACCCATAGTGCGCAGTTTGTCCACATGGGTCTTTATTGGACAAATACGGTAGGTGCAGGAGATTGTCATTTCTATGCAATGTGTACCCAGAGGCACAGCTTTGCTGTTCCTCATGTCCTCATATGTTTATCTCATTATAGAATGTATTTTTATGGCAAGTTTAGTTAAGCATTTATGTGAAAGTTCAGTCCTTTTCTGATGTCCAGTGATTTTGGTTTGTTTTGGACTGGTAGTGATGCTGATGATCGGATCACCCATTTTAAATAAAGGTGGGTAAAACTGGGTGAAAGTGGCAGATCATCAATCAGGAGTTCAGAAAAAGACAAGCTGTCTGCAAATGTCCAGTAAGCCACCCTTTCTGCATCTGACATCGGTGTGTGGTATTGTGGAGGAAAATTAACCGACTATTAAATGTTTTTTTCACATGTGGAGTAGCGTGTGCATATGTGTGAGCAATCTGAGCGTCTTTAGTCTCTCTTAAGATGATCTGTGTGTTTAGGAGTGCTCTGTTTCGCTGCTCTGAACAAACTTTAAATGCGTAGAAGCCCTTTGAGACGCAGCGGAATATTTACAGTCCCTCTTTAAAGACACAAAGAGGGAAAAAGAGCCGCCATTCCCCTGACAGCTAATTGTAAATAATAAAAAAAGTAGCGCTCTGCAGCTTGGACAAGCTTCAAACACTGAAAAACGAGCAGGATTTCTCAGGTGGCAGATTGGGCTTTCAGGAAAAAAGTGCTCGACATTCCAGATGAAAGTCGCCAAAAATAAACGTCTGCTTCGAAAATCTCCTCTCGTCTACATCGCTGTGCTGATAATGTAAGCGCAAAGTAATTAGTCATTGAAGAAGCAAAAGTGGCTCCAAAGAGGATAGGGTGGGGTGGGGGGTGGGATGTGGTGAAGAGGTGGGGCATGGTATTAGACCACTGTTAATCTGTTTTAAGTGAAGTAAAGTGGCCCTTATAATCACAAACAAACAAACCACAGCACATGGTGTGAACAATGTGCAATTCATCATTCACCAAGTGAATCAGTGAGCAGCCACCAATGGGTTGGGGGAATGAATGGTTTGGGTGGCGCATGGCGGGCAGTGTGTGGGGAAAGTACCTTGTTCAAGGGTACCTCTGTGGTGCCACTAGCAGCCCTGAGATTCAAACCTTTGACCTTCTGACCACAGGATAAAGTCCCCTAACTACCAGCTCTCCATTGGAAAAACAAGCTTATGTTTTGGAAGTAGATTTAAACAGTATACTCAAAGGGGTTGTGGCAGTGAGTCATATATCAACATTATCGCATGATGTCATCCATAGCTCTGACGTGATCTGACAGCATGATTTGGAAAATTAAGATGAGGTTCCTGATTCTCAGAGCTAGAATAAAGATTATAAAGATTACAGACACCTATTATTGTTTTAGAATATAATACTGTAAAATAACAAAAAAATACAGTATTAGAATGTCTGTAGCCAAGAGCTGTACAAAACGTGAATAATTAATTCATGTTGAATTTAAGTGTTCTTTAATAGTCTCAAGAACTGTCATCAGTTGATGGAACCTTCTGCCTTATTGCAGAAGTTGAAACAGAACAGACTTTTTCAACTTCTGCAATGAGGCAGAAGGTTCCGTACTATCCTGCCCAAATCAGAGACTCAAGAGGAGCTTCTATCCTCAGGCCAATTGACCCCCTCCCCTCATCCGACCCTATGGGGCTGATACAGCACCTCAGAGTGTCATATCATATTCATTGTCACTTTTTATCTGCCTTCATTATTTATTATTGCAACATTACATGCTGCTGTACCACACATGCTGCTATGCTGCTATGCAGGTGCTTAGCTGTGCTAATAAGGTACAATTCCCCTTGCACATCATGTATATGTAAATCTGCCATATTGTTGCAACACTTCAAACTTAATACTTCAATTAAGCTTTCATATTTTACCTTTTAGTTGAGTTTACATTATTTTACTTTTTATTTTAGATTAGGTTTGAAATTTAGGTTTGACTTACACTCACCTAAAGGATTATTAGGAACATCATACTAATACGGTGTTTGACTCCCTTTTGCCTTCAGAACTGCCTTAATTCTACGTGGCATTGATTCAACAAGGTGCTGAAAGCATTCTTTAGAAATGTTGGCCCA
>JBBPDH010000136.1:6801443-6828233 GCA_037974565.1 Clupeocharax schoutedeni
TACAGAGAGGAGAAATCACATCAGCCCATCCAAGCTGAGGCATCTCATATTTCTCAATGCCAACCTGCACTAAAGACAAAAGTGTTGTTATATATGTTTATTTTATATGTTAAGACTTTTACCTTTATTTAGGTTATTTGATTTGTGGAGATAGCTCAGTGGGTAGGATACTTGCCTCTGAACCAAGAGGTAATGGGTTCAAATCCCACCTTCAGCACCATCACTGGGTCCCTGAGCAAGACCTTTAACCCTAAGTTGCTCCTGGGAGCCTGTCCTCTGTTCTTAGAGAATGAAAGTCGCTTTGGATAAAAACGTCAGATAAATGCCGTAAAAGTTTGCTGTGGTTGTGTTCAATTAAAGTTTTATTAAAATGTTAAATAATATTAACTGTGTATTTTTAAAATAAAAAATATGGAATTAAAAAGTTGCTTACCAATACACAAAACATTCACAATTGATAAATTGCGCTAAAATAGAAGGTTCTGAGTGATACTAAATAAAAGAGCCATTTGGGAGCCGTAAGAGCCGGCTCTTTTAAGGAAGCCGAGCCAAAAGAACCGAATCTTTGAAAAGAGCCGAACTTCCCATCACTACTCCGTCAGTCACACACACACACACACGCACGCACGCACACGCACGCACACACACACACACACACACTGTGATGAGTATGAACAATGTGGCCAACATATCCAAAAACTGTCAGGTTCTTTTCTCACAGGAAATACAAATAACCGCGCTGACCTTTATGGAATTTCCTAGCAGGTAAAAATAAACAAAGGAAGACTTAGAGGATAAAAGCTGCGAAAAAGTGGAAAATAGAAACATTTCGGCATTAAGTCTGCTTCTCTGACCCCGGACAGACAAGGTGTGGCCCAGACAGACAGTGTATACACGCGCACTGTTTCCTTGGTAACCACTCAACCTGAACTCCTTCAAACAAACCTGGCTGGCGTGTGCAGGTTAGCTAGCTGTGTGTCTTGCCTACGAAAATGCAGAATATTTCTTTTTTCGACTGCATCAAATCCCAAATACCATCACTTGACTCTGACTTATCTTCCACAGTAAGTAAATAATACGTTATTTAGCACTGTTAGCTTGCTTTGTGCCTTAACTTAGGATCAGGATCCTTGCTAACTAGTTCATCTAGCCGTAACACGTGCTTTGTTTTTTTGCCATAACGTTATTTTATAAGTTACTTGTATGTAGACAGCATACCATTTTGTTGATCCTCATAATTTAGATTCCATAAACTCTGTACAATTTTATGATTAAAAAATCATGCTTAAGAACATGTAGGATATGTATAACCATCTAAAGTATTCTGCAGTCAGACAATGAAGAGGAGATATCTGTTTATCAGCGACCATCACTCCTCAGATTCCCTCAAGGGGCAAACGTTGACCCTGATTGTCTGTCATCAGAGGAACTTGGAGCTGAGGTGTGTGCCTGTGTTTATGACGTGTGAGCAAGAAATGGAGTGAATTGAAATGATTATTTCTTAGTTGTCTGGGTTGACATGCTTTCTTCCTCATTAAACAGGACTTCCTCAAAACAGTGATAGAGCCCTTTGACTGCAAGGTTGATGATGACTTAAGTGACCAGAAAGATGACCTTACACCTCTGCTTGCTGCAGATCATGATGACCACTTGACCGAAATTGGACATGAGTGTGAGAAGCACTTTATCACCTCAGCTAGAGCAGAAAGACATGATTTTGTAGACCATCCAAAATCATCTGCTCAAACGCGCAATGAAGAAGAAGAAAGAAATAACTCGGATACTAATAATGCTGAAGAAGAATGCATTTTACCAGAGCTTTCAAACCTCAGAACTGAAAGACTCAAAAAATGTTGTGGACCACAGTTTTTAGAAAAAGAGGGAAAGATTCATACACAGCCATATCCTATTTTGTCATTGAAAGTGAGTTTAATTGTACACTTTGCTCATAAACAATAATTTACATCACTTTCAGCCCTGGCATATTCTGAAAACAACAGTTTCTCTCAACAGCTCTTAGAGAACTGGGATCTGGATCAACTTCTTCAATCTCTAAAGCAACATACTGTCCAGCACAATGATGCCAGTGAAGAAGGAGAGAAATTTCAACCCATCAAATGTACAGGTTTGATGTCTGACTTTACTTATGTCTTGTGACACTCTGTTAACTTCCCAATTCACTGTATATCCAGTTCATGTGTTCTGATCAACCATGTACTATCATGATAATAAAGAATAATATTTCTGTTGGGTTACAGATTATGGCAATGAAAGACAGGAGAATAATGTAATGGATCAATTGACTACTTTCTGTATGAAGCAGACATCTGTAAAGATGGACCCCAAAATGACTAATTTGTCTGCAATAAGTCATAGCAGATCATACATGGAGAATGATGCAGACAGAAGGTACTCTTAACAGGATGGCAACATTAGTTGCAATTCAGCTATTACTTTTGATTAGATTAATATTTATACAAGGTTGTCCTTATTATACCTATTGAATAGCACCAATATGATAACGTTTAATGTTATATATTTTATTTTCTTTATGACTAAAATGCATCATATCATTGTTTCACAGAAATACTGATGAATGGGCAAGAGATTTTAGTGGTATCGCAAACAAACTGCACCGAAAAAATTACAATTCTCCCACTATATATATTGATTTACGCAACTCTGGTCATCAGACAAAACCAGCAGTTATTTGTAATACACTCTCATCTCCTGACCAACTGAAGCAAACTCTGTCCACAGAAAGAGTGAGAAACACACAGCTGGAAGCAGACAGAAGAAATGGGTATGATTGTTTTTTTTCCAAAAATAGTCAATTTAATAAATGTACTAACTTTATTTATTCCTGGACCAACAGTCAGAAATTTTTACACTGTTTGAAACTTGTTACTGTTTACGGGCTATGTTTATAAGAACATTAGATTGATATAGGGGCAGCAGGTAGCCTAGTGGTTAGGGTATTTGCTGTGCGATCAGGCAGTAGTGGGTTTTATTCCCAAGACTGCTAATCACCTCTGACCCTGAGCAAGGTATCGTACCCACACACTGCTCCCTGGTCGCTGTGCTCCAGGATGTCCACAGCTTCACTTGGTGAACGGGTTAAATACAGAGGAAGAATTTTGTGCTGTTCACATTATGTGCTGTGGTGTGTTCATATATGACAGAATGGTCACTTTCACATAATTTAATAACATTATGGAAGACTCATTCAGACTAAATTAACATTTTGTGTGTTTGCAGGATGCCTTCTGGGAAGAGTGGATTGCTACAAAAAATAAGGGAGTCAAGGAGTATGGCTAATCATTCTGCTAAGTCTCAAATGGAAAGCTTAGGAATAACGAAAGATCAGAATAGCTGTGGGAATCCACCTCTTATTAAATGTCAGGGTACAGCATCCTTTCTTACAACTGCCTGTGATAAAACACTGCCATCTTTCAAGAAGACTGCAGTTGAACCACAAAAGGAAGAGAGGTACAGTGACTTCCTAAAAAACAATATAAAAATAAAATGACTGTAATATAAAACTAACTTACTGTACTTGCCATGTCTCACTCTGCGTGAATGAAAACATTTGTTTTGGTTTTATGAGAAATAAATCATAAATGTTCTCATAAGATGTTGGATAAATTGATGACATAATTAATAGTATATTTTTAAGAGATATTAAACTTTTTAGACTGCCCATAGTGTCTATTGAGTTGTCTTTACTAGTGACCAAGTACAGAGGGACGACCAGATGAACATGGCCCAATGGCAACATTATCTGACGCATCTATTGACCCTCAAACCTCAGCAGTCAACAAATGATAAACAGAGCGCTGCTGAGATGACCGATGTTCTTTATGATACTGTAAGCAGTTTCTATTAAACCTTTATAGAATCTTTCCATTTTTACTACTATAGACGAGCTTAATATTTTTTAATGCTTCTTTAACAGGACGGGTCTCATCTTCCTTCAGTTAGCACTCTGGCTTCAAACCTTCAAAGTAGCAAATGCCTGCTCCTCACAGTTACCCTGTCCAGCCCAGGTGTAGTAGCAGGAAGAGCACAGGGAAAGGCACAGACGGTGGAGTCAACTTCAGTGAAATCTCATGTTTACAACTCACTGATAGCTTGGTTCATGTCCTTGGTATGAGTAATTATAATCCAGTGTAGAATACTGTTCATGGGGTATAGATCTCTGACCTCACAAAATCATGACATCTTACATTTTAAATTATTTGGTATATCTTATATTTAAAATAAACAAATGTGAGTATATACAATAAACCCTTGTGAGTTTGGGGCTTCAGTTCGCAGATTTTTTAGAACCTAACTAATAATTATTTGCGGCCATCCCTGCAAAACCACAACTCTCCTCCACATTCGTTTGCTGGCACTATATACTTTTTCACGTATTTTAGTACAAAATTATTAAGAAAAATATAATTTTTATAATTTTATAACTGTAATACCCGGTCAGCAGCCGCTAGTGTCCGCCATCATATGAACAACAGGGACTTTGTGTGGGTGTTTCCCTGGTCAGCTTATTCAGGAGGGGTTCCCAGCCACCTGGAATTAAAGAAAATGATTGTGATTGTGAGTTGATTGGGGTTGGGTTGTGCAAGCAGCGTATAAAGGGTTCCTGTGTTCAGGATGTGTTAGTCCACCCTTATATTCCCCTCTGGTGTGTACCTGTTATTTGGTTTGGTGTTTAGGGAAGTGTCTTGGCCATTTCTGAAAATGAAGCTATTCTGGACAGTGGAAATCCACAGTTGCGGATGGACAGTTGGACAGGTGCACACCAGCCATGACAGTAACATAAAAATTTATGTAAATTCTGCTGCATTTCCATATAAAATACAAACTATGTGTTTTAGTACTGTTAAGAGAACACAAAGAAAGCACATCTTGGGATGGTGAAATACCCCTGTACTGAGAGGTGGGAGGTTTGAAAGTAGCCAATCTGAAAGCATTTCTCCTTGATGCTGATTGGCAAGCTGCCCTGTGATACATTTTCGGCAGACACAGTCCAGTATCATAACAGTTTCATGCGTGGAGCTATCACGTGTTTTTTTTTTTTTTTGTTCTTATAGCCCTGTATTTTTATTACTAAATTAAATTAAATTACTGTATTTACACTGCTTAAACCAATGAAAACGACCGTGCATAGCAAAGAAAACGCAGTTGCATGAATTTAAGTACAGTATATACAGGTGTAACAGCAGACTAGCACTGTGGGAGACAACAGTTCAGTGTAAATTGCACAGTACGGATACGGGTTTACATTTTTAATGGGTAATGTATTAAGGCAAGTATAAAATGAAAATAGCATATTTTGGGGTATATATTTAGGGTTTACAATATATAATTGGCATTTTCAGGCATTTTTTACCAATTCGCTTGTGCCCTTGAAACGTATCCCCTGTGAATTTTGGGGGTTTACTGTATATGTATATGTACATTTGTATTTTATCCATACTTTCTAGGACAACTTGGCTTTAATTATTCAGATACATACAGTGGTATCTACAGTTTATCTTTAGCATGCACATTTGCCATAGTAGGTGACAGGGACACTTTGATTAGCCAGTCAGTTAGTAGAAGACCGCTAATATCGTCAGCTGGCCTTCAGTATATTAATTACAAAATCAGTCCTTCAGGTGCATATTGTCTTTGACTCAATAATATTTTTAGTATTCTTTTGCCATTTGCCATTGAATTATAGGCTAAGCCCAACAGCTGTAGCAAGAATGAAACAATGAGTAATGCTGGAAATTCCCCATTTTTGGTGGCTGCGCTACAGCAGTTTTGGAGAGATGGCTTGGTGCTTTATGTCTGTGCTGTATCTCCTGAGGAACATCAGCCCCTTTGCATAAAAACTAGGGTAAAACATACATACATAAACCTACAGACATACATAGTTATTTTTGAGGCATGTCTCAGTATTTAAAAACAATAATAATAACATCCTTATTTATTTTATGTACAGAGTAGGAATGAGGAAAAGGGACAGACTCTGTTCTATCAGCGAGTGTCCAAGTTTTTGTCTAAAACCCAGCTGAGGACAGTAGTATCATGGTTGCCACAGCTTAACCTTGTACTACAACAGCATGCTTATCCTGCACGGTTCTCTTTGCCTTCTTCATGTCTTGACTGCTTCATTTCCATCAACCCTGACAAAGAGGTGACTAAATAGATTAATATTAGTTTTCATTTGCCTAATCTGAACTTATGTTTTACCCCAACGAGGTCAGTAGTCTAGTCTTTTGTGGGTTTGCACTGACTTGGTACTTTGCTGCAGGCTGTTGTAAAGGCATTTGGAATAAACCCTGGATTCTACTGGCAGACACTTGAGACAAAAGTACAAATATGCCGAAGGGCAGAGGCCTTGACTTCTCCGTCTCACACTGAGGTGAGAAGGACTTAGTCATTTGCAACCATCTCAGTAGATCTTGCAGCTCAAAAATGCTCTTTATTGTTCCTTGCATTGCCAGTGAATGTCTCTCTTGGTCTCAGGTAGTGGTTGCTTTGGGAAGTCGACTGCTGTTTCTTGACCCTTTAGCAACACACTATACCCTTCATCTTCTCCTGAGTGCAGGTCTGGATGTGTGTGGCCTTCGATTAATTTACCCTTCTAAGGACCTCCTTGCACATAGTGCAGGTAAATAGCTAGACATAGACAGTTTTAAAACCATGCTTTTTTATATGCTACACGCATGAGTAATTTCTCCAGAAAATGAGATCATGATTAGTGAACCAGGATATGTTTCTGGGATTAAAAATTAGCTGTGATTTGTGGTGAAATACCATTTTTATCTCAGTGTGTCTAGCAGGTGAGCACAATTTGGAGTATGTTCATCACCCAGTGCTCGCCCTAACTATCCGTGGACCCTATGCCAGCTCTGTGTGGCAGGAGATAATTGGGCCCTCAGACCCCCAGGTGGCCCAGAAGACTGACCCGGCATCTATCAATGCCCTGTACTGCCACAGCCAATATCAGCCACTGTTCCTCTATCCACGTCTTGCCAGTCAAGAGCACTTGAGTATGTGTGTGTGGTTTGGTGGGAGACTACTGAAAAAAAGCCTTATAACTGAGAAGTAAGTCCATAAATCCTTTCAACACATATTCTGGTAGATTTAAATATAAACAGCTGCAGTTAACAATTAAATGTTTAAATAATTGTGCTTGGTCCAGATCATCGTGATCTGTCAATTATGTAATAACTATGATGTGCCTATTGTAAACCACAGTATCCAGAATTTTAAGGATAAAGAAGATGGTGCCCTTTCCACTGAAACCTCTTCACCTTCAACTCTCTGTGCCACAGTGAAAGGTAGAAGAAAGCACTTTGTCCTATCACACCACATGCAAAGCACATGTAGCAACTGCTAATACTGATATAAATACAAGCGTTAGAATGCCTACAAATAAACAATGTGTTGTTATTTGATGCATGCGAGGGTGCAATCTCTCCTTTAGGAGGCCCTATATCTACAGTTGCTATGCAGTATCTGCTTCAGCTTGTCAGTCCGTCCTTCAAATAATTTGAATGCTGGATGGAACACAAACAGTGGAACAAAACTGTACTTATTGTAATGTTATGTTTTACAAAAACACACTTTCAGTCAAGACCCAAAGGTTGAAGATTGAAGCAATTTTCTTGGCTGCGTAGAATGTTTATAGTATATAAAGTATATATAAAATGGCTACCTATATGGTAGGTACCCAATAAAATAGCCAACTTTGAGTGTATATGCAAGTTGACTTAGTGTATTCTTGTTTTAAAGCATGTGCCACCCATTTCACATCCAGTGGTACCTCTTCTTTGTATAGTCTTGTATTTTCCTTGCTCTAACACATACACATTAGCTGATGAGTTGTATCAAGTGTGCTAGGGAAGGGAATCCACTAAGCTATACACTGATCAGCCATGCCATTGAGACCACCTGCCTAAAGATGGCACTAGAACAACTCTCACTTGTTGACGCATAGACTCCACAAAACCTCTGGAGGTGTGCTTTGGTTGGGGGTGGGGTTGCAAGCTGGGGTCTCAGTGAATCAGACTACCTTGTCCAACACATCCCACAGATGATCAGTGAGTCCTTGGGTGCCCATGTCTTTGTCACTGGTCCTCCAGTCATCCTTCTTTAGACCAGTCTGGGTAGGTACGAACTACTGCATACAAGGACCACCAGACAAAACCTGCCTTTTTGGAGATGCTTGGACATAGTTAGGCGATCAATTTGGCCCTTCTGAGAATCACATAGATTTTTACATATGCCAATTTTTGCTGCTTTCGACACATGAAAAGCCAGCTACTCACTAGGTGCCTAATATACAAACAAGATAGTAAATGTCATTCACTTTACATGTGAGTGGTTTGACATTGTTTATGTCTTATCATTTTTATAATACAGAGTGGGGAACTCCAGGACCATGATTGGGACACAGTGTTGTAGATTTAAATAAAACTATTTAACCTTCTTCTTCCCTTAGGCGATGTGTTCCTGATTGTGTCTCCAGTGGTTGCACCATGCTGTTACAGCTATGTGCTGTCTGCATGTGCAAAGAAAGGCTTCCAGCTCCTTGGGCTGCAGAGAGTACAAATCTCCCGCAAGCGAGCCTCATCTCTGGGCCTCACCTCAAAGCAGGTAATCAATTTAAAGCACCTGCCACAAACTCTTCTCATGACTGCTTAGATCCGCTTGTGAGAGTCAGGTTGAGACAGTGATAGAGATTGTGTTTGTCATGAGCCTCTTGTCTGGTTGTTTTAGATGTCAGCTTTCTGTCACGCACCTACTGTGTTTCTGGATGGAGAGGAGCTTGAGCTCTACTCTAAATGCCTCGTGCTGCTGCTGAGGAAAGAGAATGCACTACACCACTCTGCCAGCCTGTCTACAGGTGCAGGCCTTGTTTTCAGTGTCATAATGGCAGGCCATGTATTGTGGTTTTCCTCCAAAGTTGGGTTCAATACTGTTACTTAGCCAAGGCTATACTAGATAGCAGCATCACAAAAAGAATACCAGACCATCAACAGGTGCAGCCTCTATAGTTAGGGGTCATCAATTTAAATTCTTCTCAAGTTCTAAACTATCAATTGTCAAAGAACTCAAACAGTAGAGGTAGCAACACAAAAACCTTTTGTAGGACTTAGTACAGGTGCAGACATGTCCTTCTGTCCTGGGTATCAGCAAGAGATCATGTCTTTTTCTGTTGGTAGGTATTACTTTTGTTAAAACAACAGTAAAACAAAGCAATAACATGATGGCTTATAATGGCTATGTATTAGATCATAAACACTGTACAAATTATTAACAAGCAATAATGAATTTTTAATTGAATGTTTAATACACTAAACTCATTATCTTCCTTAAAATACTGTGGACAGTAAAGGTTTTTATTTTCTTTTTTTTGAAGGTCTGATGAATGAGCTTACAGTGCAAGGCTTGGTTGGAATACTTCGTACCAGACTAGCAGGGGATCTTCTCCTTCCAGATCTGTGCTTCCATGCTATGCCTTATACGGAGAATCTCTGCAACTTCCTTGGTACGCAAGTGGGAAAGCATCAGTCTAATTTGCATACTTATGTGCTTTCAGTGTGAGAGCTGATGGAGAATATATATTTAATTACTGCAGGTGGACGCATGTGGACATTGCCAGACTTCAGCCGTGTGATCTTGTCAAAACACAGGTATCCTTCCTGCAGCAAGCAGGAGCAGATTGTGATTCTTACACTGACGGGTCGCAACATCATGGAGGAGGGCATAAATCTGCTTCACAAGGTCCTCACAGGAAATGCAGCAGGTGCACCGACTACTTGTAGATACTACCCCAGTTTTACATCTAGTGTTTTTCATTCATGAATTTTCTGTAACCGCTTAATTCTTATTGCTAGTACCCAGAGTCATTCCGGGGCCAACAGGTACACGGCTGAGAGGGCCAACATTTAGTGTTTTGAATTTAAAAAAGGTTTAGAATCGTTGTTTAAATGTTTGCAATTAAGACGATAAAACCTCATATTTTAGATGTGGTGCTTCAAACAAGATCTAAAAATGGTTTAAATCTAGAAATAAGCTATATTGTATGTAAAACAACACGTTCCAAACACAAAACATTAAAATGACACATTATTCCATTTTGAACAGTATATAGACCCATCTTATATTGCGCCACAGGAGGTACATTTCTAATAGTTTTCACTCTACAATTTTGGTTTTTGCTTTGTGCTGTTTGCCCAGGAGGAGCGGGGGAGGAGAAGTTTGAGCTTCTGGCACTGAAATGGCTGCCTATGCTGTCCCAGAGGCAGGCTCAGGAGCTGAGTCCCTATGAGATCGGTGACCGTTTGTGGCAGAGCAGTGTGTTGAGCCTGGCATCATCCCCAGCGCTGGTCTGTGTCCTTAGGAGGCTTCAGGCATTTGGCACGCTCCAGAGGCTTTTACCACAAGACTATCCAGGAAACCTGAGTGTGCTAATGTCGTGTACCCCTGAAATGGCCTTCAGACAAGCCATACTTTTCTTCACAGAAGAAGAGTTGATCCCAGGTGAAGGTTATTGTCCAGACATGTTGTCAAACATTATTATCGATGTTCTCTGAACATTAATGTGAAATGGCCCTTCACACCACTTAAACCACTAAAAACCATTTATCCTACCTATATACATAGTGAAATCCAGGTGCTACTCAAACCCATTTTGTAGAAGAATATGTGT
Organism: Clupeocharax schoutedeni; assembly: GCA_037974565.1. NCBI lineage: Eukaryota > Metazoa > Chordata > Actinopteri > Characiformes > Alestidae > Clupeocharax > Clupeocharax schoutedeni. The sequence continues at coordinate 6,812,155 of JBBPDH010000136.1, forward strand.
GACACAATTCCTTTAAATCTTTTGAAACCTTTAGGAAAGCATGACATAGCAATGTGTGGCTGTCTTAAAGACTATAGGAGCTGTAAACTGCTGAGAGTCACTGTCAACAGTGTGTAACTGGAAATACAGTTTATAGAGTTTATCTGCATGTTATAGCGTCTCTGTACTTCAAAAGTGATTTAAAGGATGCGCTTCTCACACATTTTTCTCTGTTGTCTAAAAGGGTTGTTTTTTTTTTCTTCTCCACAAATCTTAATAGGTTTTATGTCATGGCTGGATTTCACTCAGTAATCTGTGTGGCATCTTGCATTGTCTTGATGCAATATTCATATTTTTTGTGCTTTTCATCATTTAGCTTAACAGACACGATAAGCTAATCAAAACAGCTGCTATGCATCAGTGTTTAACACGCAAATGTTAACAATTATTTTTGACTGCCACTATAGCCGCATTATAGGTAATCAATAGTAAGTCCTGATGGTAATAAGACTTACGACTAACCCTACATGCCTTTCGTGGATTGGGATTTTTTAAAATCAGAATTTTACATTTCTTTCCCCATCCGTTTTTACAGAAGTGAATAATAATAATTGTATAATACATTGCCCTTGTTTCTAGATCACAGCAGTCGTACAATGCTGAAATTTCTTCCACCACTAAGTCTGGGTATGTCTGTTATGTGTAGAAGAAATTGCAAATGCCATTCCATGAAGTAACAGTGCACTGATAATGTCTGTCTGATTTCAGGCTTCCAAAGTCAGTCTTTCTACAGCTACATGACAGAGGGTAAGTTATATCTTATTCAGACAAAGGGCATCTTTCAAAGCTGTCTTTCTGACAAGCACTGCTACATTCTGCAGGCCCACAGCCCCTTCTCACTCTGGCACTCTTCAAGCCCAGTGTCTGGAGGCACTGCTTAGGCAAAATCCTCACCAGGGTCCAGCAGAATGGCTTCACTTTGGTTGGGTTGCGAATGCTTGTGCTTGACTCAGAAATGGCACATGCAATAATGAATGCACCAGCGCACCAGGTCATTGTCTCCCTTCCATCAAACAAAGCATTCACTCTTATCTTTACAAGTTGTAGGGTAGCCATTTTATTAACATATGTGCTTGATATTGCTTTAGGGCCACTCTGAGAGGGAGTCAGAGTTGGAATACTTGAAATCTGGCCCTGCGCTGGCTCTGTGTCTACAGAGAGTCAATGCAGTTAAGATGCTTTTGGAACTGCTCGGCCCTGAGGACCCAGCCCAAGCGGGTGCAGAAAACCAGCTATTGTGGAGGGCCATCTATGGTTCTGACAGACTACATAACGGCATCTATGGTAGTTGCAGCGATAGTTAGGCCATATAGGAAAAAATGTATCACCATAACACTCTGACATCATAATACACCGTATCATATTATTTAGACCAATTTTCATAACCTGCAGTTGTTTGCCACAATAAAGAGCAGTCCAGATTACCCTGCCTTTGCCCTTCTGATGTGGTCAGATCAAGCAACATGATTGAATTATTTCACATTATCTTCTGTTTCAATTACTGTATTGGCGAGAAAGGAGATGGAAAATAGCACTTGCACAGAGAGTGTTGTACCATACTACATGATTAAAAATCTGCTCAAGTGAGAAAGGTGCCTTGTTTGTAGATTTGCATGTGAGGAAATGCTGCATATGCAGTGAACTTTTCTCATCACAGCCAACCAGAGAAATATAATAGTAATAAAGGTATGATCCTGTTCTAAAATACAGTAAAGGAATGCACCTATTGTTTGTCAGTTTGTCAGGTTTTTGAGGTTTGATAAATTGAAAATAAAAAAAAACTAAAAACTGCTCATAGCACTATGCAGTTTGTCCTCAGGAAAAGTAGTCTAAATATTGGTAGTGCACTTACTGACACTACTGGCTAGCAATACAATAAATTTTTTTCTGTTTCAGGATCCTTGTCTTATCAGAAATCGGTGCAGGATATAAAAATGATGTTCTCAGATGGTCTGTGCTGTGCCGAAACATCAGTCATGAAGCACAACCAGGTAAAAAAGACTTCTGTGTTTATGTGTGATCTTAATGTTGACATCCATTAGTAAGAAAGTTATTTAATCAGTAGATATGACCGTTACAGCTTAAAACTGAACATTAATTTATGTTTTTCAGATACGGTGTTTAAGTTCAGACTCTGAAGCTAGTCTGGAACGACAGCAGTCTCATACTGTTGCATCCATTGCCAAGAACAAGTTTTCAGAGTCACTCTTTGAGGAGTCAGGATTGACGAGAGGCAAGGCATTTCTTAGCTTTACAACACATGAGCCAGACTGCCATGATTGAATGCCATTATGTTTTTTGTTCTTGTTGATGTTTTATCAGCCGAATGTGAACTTTGTAAAGCAGAACAGGACATCTGAGTTGTTTGTTTGTATTTCGGTGCCAGCAGGGTGCTTAGTCCGCAGTGCACTCTGCCAGACCACCTGCCTCCTCATGCCCTCCAGTCTGCTCCAGCTGAGCAGACCTCCCCTTCACTTAGACCTCCTACAGCAACTTCTTAGGGCAGGCTGCCTCCTGGTGGCTGGGAGGCTGTGCACGCCAGACAAGGTCCAGAGGAGACATATAGTTAAACTACTAAGGCCCCCTGGTGGTGAAGCAATTAATGTGAGCGGTCTCCCTCCTCAAACCTTAAGAACTATAGCTGTGTCCTAAACCACACATTACTGTACTGTACATACCATTGTTACTCAGTGCATTTTTAAAAGTTGTCTGCAGTTTTTGGACAAACTATTTAGTGTGGTTGTACGCAGGTTTATATTGAAAGGAATCATTGTGGATTTTATATATTTTATTCTCTTAATATGAAACCTTTTTGCTTTACCCAGGAATCATTTCTGTCCGAGGGCCCGTGTCTTATTCTAGCTCTGCAAAAAGACAATGCTGTGACTTGCTTTGACCTAATTCTTGAAAGGTACAGTTTTGGTTATTAGATTTTTATCACACCTGATTTTTAAGTATTTTTAGTTACGAGTCTGATGTTGCTACAAGCACTAGATGTGCTTATGTGCCAAAAATATATGCCAAAACTCATTTTGCTGGCCTACATCTCACATAATGTATTCATAAACCATCATGGGTCCTAAACGAAACTGAAAAGCCACATATATTTTGTTATCGAGAGAAGCAGTAGAGAGACGTTTTAGGGATGTATTTACATAAACATGGTGCTTGTTAGCAACACTAGCCTTTGCTCTAAAGAAGCACATTTGGACATCAAACATGTCATGGCTGATTAACTGTAGACATGGCTACTGCATTACAGCATCTGCAGAAGTAGACCAGATTTTGAGAGTGTGGCAAAGATGCTCCTTTACCCCAGCTCAGAAAACAAGGTAAGAATTAGCACAAAAGTGCAGTGCTCTGTTCTTCCTCTTTAAAATCTAATATCTACTTTTTCTGCGCATCAGGCAGTGAAATTGCTGTGCTACCTGTTTGATGGCCTCTCTCCTGACAGCCACCACATTATAGTGCCACAGCAATCTTGAGGACCTCGCTACAGCATCAGATGTGTATTTAATAAATAAAGTGTGGTTGTTATATTGGACATCGTATAAGATGATGCAAGATTTGCCCATGTGATGAAAAGGAATGTCAAATGTAAGGCTAATGTGAGGTCTCATTCCAGAGACAAAGTTTCTGTATTTCATTCTAGTCAATTAACAAGCTAAAGAAACTGCTACAAAATCACAATGTGGGAGTGTTGAAAGAAAGAACACACTTGCACCAGATTAAAGATCAAAAATTATTTAATTCCCAATATGATAAAAATAATTCCATGAATTCTGTAAACCATTGCATAACTGCTGTAGTGTACACAAGTGTTAACAATTTTAAATGATACACTATGAATAAAAGATTATGCATTATAAATAATACCATCTTAATTTTTAGTGATGAAAATTCATTCAGGTCTTATAATCCATCAAAGCACTCTACTGTTCCATCAAGAAGCCTCCATAAATTAGAGAGAACTCTCAATAAATCTTTTATGGTCTTGTGTAGACATCACATACACAAAGTTTTATACTGACAGCGATTTGTATAGTTAAAACACTAATTAGAATATAAGCTGTTCTATAGATCAATGCATATTGTACCAAAATAAGGGATATGTTTCTTCATTAGAAAGGTCACTCGTATTGACCTTTGAAGCAAATAAATCTGAGCTGCAGCTTCCTCTGAAAATTGGACATCTCTTTATTCTATAGTTATCCTGTAAAACCCTGAGAAATACATCTTATTCTCATCTAATTGTTACAATGATAAATACACAAACTTGAAAACTGCATTTGTGTTTAACTTATAAATTTATTTGTCATTTATCGCAATTCACAAAACTAGTGCTACATCATAGATCAACTGCTCTCCATGTTTATGTTACTGTCCAGTGACCCATTTTATATTCAGTTTGAGCGGTACATTCAATGTTCAGGGTTTCCATGTTAGATTAAGGAGAACATTATTTATAGGGAACAGTGGTTCCAATTGTGGCATCTTTTGACATTTTTCTACAAATTTTTACAGTTGTAATAACTATTACTCCCCCCCTCCCCCCAAGCTAGCCTGCTAAATTTAACCAGGTTCATACATATGTATGTACAAGATTGCATAAATCTTCAGGTTCAAGAATCACAATATTGATAGATAGAAATAAAATAAACAAACAAAAAAGAAAACAATTCACAAAAAGATTATTCCACTGCAGAGCATTATGGTACATCTCTATTACAGTTAATTTACACATTGCTAAGGAACAAACTTTTCTACTTGGTGCTTTTCTTTAATAACAGTTGCCTGGCCTTTCATATATAATTATTATTATTATTATCAAAATTAACACAAACGGTGGTTTGAGCAATTGAGAGATGGGGAGGTGTGATGGCTGACACAGACATAGGGGTAATTTAGGTGAGGGGACCACAAATATGAAATAATGGAATGATTTTGTTCATGCTGTGGTTGAGGTTTTGTGTTTTCAAATGCTTTGTCTCTCACCATTAACACTTACAGTTTTGTTCACAAATCAGGCCATACAAAGTCACAACAAAATTGTATACACATAGAAAATGACCATGATCCATATTGAGGTCATCTGAAACATCATTCTTGAAATTATCCAATTTTTACGGTAATTTTCTACCATGAATCTTGTACAGACAAAAATATGCCAATATTAGCTTGTGCAACACTCATTTGTAAGGGAAGCTTAAATTTGAGCCTTCCCAACAGATGAAGGCATGAAAGTAGTCTTAAATAGAATAAAAACATGTAGAAATCCACAGCAGGACACCTGCACATTAAGGAATACAGGAATAAAATGTCCCAAGGCACAAAAATTTGGCTCATTTTTGAAGACTGAGATAGCCACTTGATCAATCAACGAATACTACAAACAAGTTTTTACACAAAGGCACAAATTTGTTCAGAAGATATCTTGTTTCTTACACAAATGTCACTTCTGCAAGACATCAACAATTGGTTGTCAAAAATAGATAAGCACGCACATAAATAATCACACAGCTTGTTGATTCAGTAATATTACATGCAAAAACTGTTAGGCCAATTTAAGTGCAATGCGCAGCCAAAGTCTGATTTTAATGCTCTTTTGATAATCACAACCCACCGTCTGCATCAGCCATTATGAGCTGTACAAGTGCTCAAAATTGATTTTTAAATATACATAAAAAGATATGATGTAATATCCTTTTATATAATCACCACTTAGCAAAACCAAATTTTGACCCAAAAAAGTTCCAGTAACGCACATTGCTTTCCATGTATTAGTTTTTGAATGAAAATGAAACATGTTTTGAGTGACAAACACCAGTCAAATGGAAACTAAAGAAAGCACCTTACAGTCCAAGTACACTCTTAAAATTCCTGACAGCATACAAGTAGTGCACGATCACTAATATTTCAAAACTGATTTAAGAATTTTATTATAAAGTACTATTAGCATAAAAAAAAGAAATGATATACTTCAAATAAGCACTAATTCATATGGCCACTTAAGAATATTAACACAAATTTCATTCATATCCATGACATTCCTTCACTACAGATAACAGCCAATTCAATACTAGTTGGTTACTATTATTGTCACTGAATAACTAAAGAAAGAAAACTATGAAATGAGGACTTTTATTCCATTAGTTATTTCAAATGCACAGATCAGTGTATATAAGGTTCTAGTTTTGGTCATTTTTAAATCAGAATTCTAACCAATTCACTTGCGTGCTAAAATGAAATAGTTGTTAAAAAAAAAGAATACAAAAGGGGGGAAACAAAACAAAAAAAGCAGTAAAGGTCTTTGGTAAAACTACAAAACAAGCTTGAAATCCATTAATATTGTCAGCAAAAGAAGTTGGCATAGTTTCCTGTCAAATTAAACATAGAAAAAACTGTTGTATTAATTCTAAATTATTTATAATTTTAACATTGAAAGCGAAAACAAGAAGAAACTACAGTAACTTTGGTTTATTTGAGTCAAGTCTATTTTTGATTTGACAACACTTCTTGTTTCTGTAAATTACCTGCCACATTCCAGACGCAGCAATTGCATCATTTTTCTTAAACTAATTCCTACACTGTGGTCCAGGAACCTCACAAAAGGATATAATCTCTAAACAATCTGAAACATTTCAAAAAGACAAAACTGTCAACCGACCGTAAAACTAAATACAAAAAAAAAAAAAAAAAATCTTGAACACCAGAGTGTATGAAACATTACAATACTACAGTGTGATCCACAATAGCTCTGGACATACTCACAAAACCACCTGCAAAATTCTTACCCTCCATCCCGATATCAAAAAAAAAAAAGGATCTTCACACGGTTCAAAGCTTTCCAAGTATTGTAAAAATACCTCAGTGCTGTTGGCTGCAACGCCTTAACAGCTCAACATAAACACATCTGGCAGTGTGGTCTAGACTTTTAGCTGGTTAACACAACTTACACCAAGACATGCAATGATTGTTTTTCTATGGCGAAACTGAGCCAAATTTTACCATCACGAGTTACATACAGACCTCGTTGATTTTAATACCAACATAGGAGATAGAATCAAATGAAAAAAAAATAGCAAGATGAAAAGAAATGATATATACACATCCTGCTATTCAGAGATCTGAAATAAACTACTTAGGTCTGGGCCTTTATAGATCCTAAATCTCCATCCCTTTAATAGTAAACCATTTTTCCCAATGTCAAAAGAAACTTGCATTTGTGTGTACCTGACTGTTTAACGCACAAACTCATTGCTGTAATATTAAAGGACCCAAAAAAAGAAAAGAAAAAAACTAGTTCAGATAACACAGTAGTAGGTCATTTCAATTAGATTAACCTAAGCACATTACACTGTCAAATTTGGAAAGAAAGCAAAATTCTAAACAAAAATTAAACACCATGGATTTTTTCATCTGTAAACTCTACAGAGCACTACAATTCTAAACATTACAAATGTAAAAAGAGAGCCAGTTTAAATTTTTTAAATCAAAGAAATGCACACATTTATGTCCTGATTTGTATATTCCTAAACGTTTAAATCAAAGATGATTCAACATTTCTAAGGATACTGAAGCTGCACCCAAAAAGCACCATTGCTCATGGAGACGTGAGGAATGGGGACAGAAGACTTAAGCTTAGTGTCAGAGCACAGGCACTGACAAGGTTTCAATATTGAGAAAACACTTGCGTGTAGAATTGGGCCGGTATGCACTCAAATAGCTTACAACACGAAAAAGAGTAATGAGAAATACATACTTTGCAGAACTTTTGCACAAGCACTGACTACCTGTTGGTGTTTGCACTACAATCCTAAGCTCCTCATAGATGCTTAAAATATTCTATTATGCAAGGCACTTGAGAGCGAGTGGCCAAGAATCAGATACGATTTAACAAATGTATCTGAAAGGCTAGAAGTCCTACAAAAGTCAAATGTCTCTCTGAGGACCTCAGAACACATGTGCTCCTTTAACAACTACATAATGTATTACTCGATAAACCACTAAAAGACAGAGAACTTACTAAATGCCTTAGCATACAGTATGTGCCTTACTGATATTACAGCTGCTGGTTATGCCTAAAATGCATTCAAAGTTTGCACTTATTTGATTGAAAAATGAAAGTAACAATGAAAAGTAGTAACTACCATTTAGTACTATTTAATACAAAAACTAACAATATACTATATCATGATTTTAACAGTAAGAAATATGAAATATTCTACTATGTTTCACAGTACACACAAAAGCTTCATACATTAGCGTATCTGGGAGAGAAAGAAAAAAAAAAGAACAAAAACAAAAAGCAGCTTAAAGCATATTTTCTAAAATACCCTTTGACAAATTTCCAGGTCAACAAAGTGCTTTTAACAAGAAATCAATTCTCTTCACACAGCTAGTAGCAACAATGATGTCTGACTGATGCTTTAAATCTTAACAGTCAAATCAGGGCCATTGGATTATGAATGCCAAGACATTTCTTCCAGGGGAAATTGTAATGCTTGATGAAAATGAACTATCTAGCTAGTACAAAACATGTATTGCATTAAAGTACTTTATATATCAGTCAAACACCATTTATTAGATTCTAATAAAACTATATCAATTGTAATCACTATATGAAATACTGAAACACAAAAATGCTATTTAGAAACTGTAAGCATTATATGTATTAGTAGTTCTTCAAAGGGCTATAATCTTTAAATAGTACCTTGATTAGCTGTACATCACCACTTCAAAATTTTTGTCTTACAGTAAGGACATTCCGTTTTACTAGGTGCACAGTTCTCACAAAGTACATAATGTTGGCAAGGCTGCAGGACAATGCAACGATCATGCTTTTGGCAAACTATACATTTCTTTGACTGAAGCTGATATATTACCTGTGTTGAGAAAAAGAAGAATTCATATCAGTCACATGTTAGAGCAGTTAGTACCATTCAGTGACCTCCACTGCTGACAGAAATGAAGGTAAGAGTACATGCTGTTTTGTAGCCCTGGCTGTGCGTAAAGATGAACAGCTCTGGTCTAACTGCAGTGTGTGTATATGTGACATGGTAAATGTGATGGGTGGGACCGGGCCCTTCTTACCCCGTCTATGAGGTCTAGATCAGAGCGCAACTGACTCTGAATGGAGTGGAGCTTTGACAAAGGAAGCTGGTCCAGATCCCCATAGCTGCGCAGGATAGGCATATTGGGAGAGCGGCAAAGCAAGTCAAAATCACCCTGGAGCTCCTTGAGCTTGCGCTCCGTGTCCTCGCGTTTCTGCTCAGCCAGCTGCCGCTCCGCCTCAGCTGACTTGGCCTGCTCTTTGGCCTCTTGAGCATCTTTCTGCCATGCCTCACATGCCTTCAGACAGTCAAGACAGATTAAGTTGATTACCATTCTCAAAAAGAAACTGCATTTAACTTTCTCTCAAAAAGACAATAAATTGACTGAGAGATGTAGCTTAAAACATGCAACCTAAACCTAATACCTAAAAATAGTGTAGCATAATGGAAGCAGTTATTCGCATTAAAATGTAAAACAACGGACAGCATAACTATATTTTTGGTCTCTGTAAAATTTATATAATGTGTTAACGTGGACCACATTTAATCTCGTTCCCTGGTCACATTAAATGAAGAAAAGTTGCAGCAAAAATCACCAAAAGCCAAGCTTAAATGCAGGCCTAAATATTTTCATGATAAAAAAAAACTGGCTGATCAGAACATTAATACCTAGACCAGCTAATGTTTGGAATTATGACAAACTTTTCAGGCTCTAATCCTGACCTGTTTGACCTGGTGCCAGGCATCTTCCCACTGCTTGATCTTCCGCTTAGCTTCATCCAGTTCACGGAGCAGGCGTCCCAGGTCAGCACTGCTGGAGCTGACCATGCTGGAACTAAGGCTGCTAAACACCGGAGATGGGCTAGGGGAGAGGCTGCCGCTCACAAAGTCCCAAATGCTTCCAGCTCCACCATTCAAACCTGTTATGTGCAATACACATCACAAAACAGATAAATACAGTAAATAGTCTTCTTCAATAAGACGAGGGCCCCTACCACCATCACAATTTCCCACCTAAAGAGTTTTGGGTAGATGTAGGTGTCCCTAGAAGGCCATGCTCAGTTTTGACTGTCTGTGGCTGGTTCTGCTGAGAGGCCATTCCAGTGAGCAGGGACTGAGACAGGGACTGAGAGAGAGAGCTGAGAGGGGAGGCGGAGAGAGAGGAGGAGGAATGCAGAGAGGAAGACCGTGCCAGCGAGCCAGGAATGTTAACAGGAGCGGAGCCTCCTAACAACCTTTGACCTGCAAAAAAAAAAAAGAAGCCATTGTTTCAATTTGAATTAAAATGTACTTCAAGAAAATAGTTTTCTGACATTAAGTAATTTTTGCAACTTACTCCTAGTCATGATAAGTTCTCCAACAAGAATGCGTGCTTACTTGTTAAACCAAGGCCATTATTGTCTTGTTCCTCTAGCTCTCTGTCAAGGGATGCAACGTTAATGTCACTGAAATTTAGGTCAAGTGCGGACCCTAAACACAGAGAAGCAAAAATAAATAGAATTAGCTGTACAGAAACAACTAACTAGTAAGTTTCAGATGAATGTAAACCTTGAAAAAGCCTCTCAAAATAGACAGCAGCACTAATTCTCATCCTTTCAAAACCACTTTATCATAAAGCTTAGAAATTCTCATAGTGACTGACAGCTAAAAGGAAAAAGCATCCGTGTACCTACCCCAGGCCCAGTGCCATAACTCTTCTACAGCGTCTGTGCACTCAGTGGCTGCTAATGTACTGCTAAAGTCTTAGCCAAACTAACGCACACAGAGAATGACACTATGAAAATCAACCAGAAGCACTGGCCCACTGCCTTCATCTCAGCCTAGCTTCACTACCTCACCATGCTTCCAATGCGTTTGCTGAAAATCAAAGATTTGAGCTGACGGAATTAATCAATGACGATTAGGTGATGGAGTTATAAGTGGGATCATCACATACCTATTACAGACTCAACAGTATTGCTCCCTGGATAGAAAGGGGTGGCTTTTGCATTCATGGTTGATAAGGTAGTGGGTGAGGAACTGTCAGAACCGATGCTGGAGGCCAGGCTAGATGTGATGCTTGATGTGATGCTAGACGCAAGGGGATTCACCACAGAGAACACACCACTGTGGCTCTGCAGAAAGTCAAAAGTAGAGTCACACTTCGAGAATGAAATACACATCAGGACACATTTAGAACGAGTAAATGTCTCTGCATTAAAGCAAAACTGAAGGACTCACAAACACCGATAACAAGCACTGTCTGGAATGCTTTGGATAGTAATTGCATTTTCACCATTCTCCACTTAGCCCAGATTACACTGATCAGCAAATAAATGTCCACTTTTGCTTCGATAATTTAAAACAATGCTAACACAAAGTGTCCCAGGCTTTCTTAAGGTGGTACAGACAAAAATAATTGTATTTTAATTTTTAAAACAAAGGTGAACTTTTAGGGCAGCCTTTTTTGTTTGCACAACTAACTCAAGTGTAAGAGTGCTGAGCCAGAATACGTTTTTATGGCAATGTAACTGTTTGCTTGCAATATTATTTTCACAGCTCTAGATCTAAACTAAAAAAGGCATAAAATGAGCTTTGCCCCATCAACTTCATCTGAGCTAAGCAAAATTAGGTAAATACATTTTTACTGAATAATTCTTTTAAAACTTTGGGTATTTACCTGTTTATCTTGGTCCAATAACTTTTGATTATTTTCTCCACATTGGCTTTTCTGATTCTTTGCCTACAATCACATAGCACATCCAATCATATGACCTTGCATCATTAAAGCACCCATTCTGCAAACAACTCCCAGTTTCCCCCTTTCACTGAGGACCATTAAGATAAATGGTCTACACAGCACTAATTATTGTTCCAGGTAATTCCAGGTTTAAGATGATTTTATAGAAATATGGTGAAACATGACATCATATATTATTGTTTTAATATCAAAATAGTCATCAGGCCCACTATTACAAAAATGTATAAATTCTGTTGCATCACATTGCTATATAAAATGTACTGTGTGAATGCATGTCAATGTATTTGTTTGACAAAAAATGAGTATATACTCCCAACACTTTCAGCAATGGTCATACATCAACATAAAACTAAAGGACTAGAGCATTGTTTCTGGAACCACACAAATGAATGAAAAACATAAGTGAATGAATAAATGAACCAACAATAAATAACTGAAGAAACCAAAACAGAGGGGCTTGCAGTATGTGTCACGCCCTATGCAGGCACGCCTGCAGTCCTAGAGGAAAGGCCATTTTCAGAGAGCGGAAAGAGTTGTGGAATACCTGATCCTCACGTTCAAAGCCCGGAGCTTTGGGATAGTTAGACGTTGGAGAGGAAACACTGGACGTGGTGGACTCTGAACATAAGCTACCATTAGTAAAGCTTTTGGGCCTGCCGATGGGTCCAATTGGGGACAATGAACTGGTGCTTCCTGAGCTTGGCGTTACAGTTGGACTATTAGAGCATGACACCTGAAGGAGAGAAGCACAAAGGAGCTTAATGGAGGGCTTCAGAAAGTGGCTAAATAGCCCATGTCTATAGGCTTTGTCTTTCTTCACTTGCTGAAGTCAGTGATGACTGCTTTGGGAGCTAAATCTGATGAGAAACTTTTTTCTTCTAATTCCAAATGTAATATGATTGCTCCAATTTGAGCTTAAGCAACTCTCCCGTTTCAAACACAGACTGCAACAAACAAAATGACTTACAAATAAAAACAACAGAAATGTAATTTGATAGAACCAAACACTAGTAAAATAATGATAAACAAGCTTTTGTAGTATCGCAGTGTCATCATTTAACCCAGTGGCTGCCAACCACAGTCCTGGAGTATCCCTGCCCTCCACAATATCCTGCTGTATTTAGGAAGGGCTAGTTAAATAAATGGTTAGCTGGATCAGGTATGTTCTAGTAGGGAAACACCAAAATATACAGGACCGTAGTTATTTACCACTGAGTTAGCCTATTGGAAATGGTGTTGAAACATGGCCCCTTTGTTTTAGTGCAGCAGGTAATCACAGGCTGGCGAACACATACATTTACTGCTTGGCCATTGTTGCTCGCACTGCTGGTGATGGAATTTGTGGTACCACTCCACTCGCTGACAGGACACTCGGGATATTGCTGGGACCCTAGCTTGGCCTGAGAGCCTGACTGCATTGCTGTGAGCAGAGTGCTCATGGTCTCTTCTGTAGAAGGAATTCCTAAATAACACACAAACATTTGAATAACTTCCATTTAGAGAAATTACAGAATACAGTAACTTTAACATAAAGGGAGTACTCTTGCATTTTTCAGACCACGCTTTATCTGTAGCCGGTGTACTGGCCATGAACATTAATTTTGCCCTTTAAGAAGTTTTGCATCGAGAGGTTTTCTGCTCTTACCAAGTACAGGGAAATATGAAGAAAATATCTATGTCATCAACAGATTTCTACAAACGCACAAATGCAAGATGAAAAGTATCCCTTTAGCCTAAAATGCTTTTAAATTGTCCAGCATTATGCCTTTCTAAAGCACTTACTTTCTACATGTGCAAAAGCACAGAATGGCCCCCTTGGACAGTATCCAGTTTGCCTCATGTCATTGCATTTTGTAGACTTGTATATCTGCAAATAAACATAGACCTCTGTAATATAGCAGGTTGAGAAAATGCTCATTTGATCATATAACAACTGAATAGCAATACTGTAGCAAAATCTTAAAAAGACCCCCCCCCGATCTCACCTCAGGGTGAAACTGCTGCTCAGTGCGCGAGTGGCAGTACTGACAGCTATCCCCGCTCTCACACTTTGATGGCTCTCCCCATTCATCACCATGTTTTACACTTGGGCATGGAGTTGATCTGTTATGTATCACAAGGACTTAGACAACTTCATATACATCATACAATTTTTTCCCTTTGTCATTTGGGCACTTGACTTTCTGGTGCTGGATAATACAGCATATAGAATGGAATACTAGTACTGATGTCACATTGTGTTTTAGCTGTTTTAGTAAATGACAATCACAATTATCTATGAGAACATCCATTCCCAGAAAACAGCAGTGTTCCCATAAACATTGTACTCATGTGATGACAGTGAACTGCAATGTATGTCATTTTCTGTCCAATTCAGATTGTTCTGAAAGAATTGTTAAAATCCAAACAAATGTGTTCCAGAAATGTGGTTTCTGCTTGGGTAACGTTTACAAGACATTTACATTTATGGCATTTAGCAGATGCTTTAATCCAAAGCGACTTTCATTCCTTAACTACAGAGGATAGTCTCTCTCTTAGTTAAGGGTGTGTATGTTAAGGGTCTTGCTCAGGGACCCAGTGGTGTGCTGAATGTAGGAATCGAAACCATGACCTCTTGGTCCAGAGGCAAGTGTCCAACCCGCTGAGCTACCTCCACCCAGGCGACTGGTGTAATTTTGAAAGCATATAACAGGGTGAAAGTGGGGAAAAGTGGGGAAAAAACAACTATGGTAACTCAACCTGACGCTAAAAATCTAACCTCTGACTGAAAGCAAAACCCCCTTTTGTAACAAAAAATATCCACAGTTAGGGTAGAGAACTTGCTTGGAAAAAGAGACATGCCTACTTTACTCCCCTCTCCAAAGAATATACTGTAGCTGGAGATACACAGAAGATAGAACCACTAGCATCCTAAGAAACGCATTTATATAAATGTTAAGAAAGACTATTTCTTTCATTTATCCACCAATGCAAGTGTTTGGAGTTCACAAGACACTGCTGGTACTTCCACTGATATAACAAGAGATTTATATGAAAATCTGGCTGCCTCTGTCAAAAAGCTAAAACTGGGTCATTGCTAGATCTTCCAGCAGGACAACAGTCCAAAGCATATGCAAATAAACACAAAATGGTTCAATAACCAAATAGTCAATCTTTTGACATGGTCAGTCCCCTGACCTAACTGCCACTGACAACCTGTGGGATGACCTCAAGAGGAACATTGCACAAAATACTAAATGCAGGTGTGATAACATTTCATTTACTTTAACTTTTTACTCTGAGACAGAGCTAGTGTGACATTGAGCTAATTTACAAAGAGACTGTTTTCATATTTTACCCATCTTTATCAACAGTACCAATAATTGTGGATTAGTCTATACGTCCGGTTTGTAAGGCTTTATTTTAGAACAGTGTGGTAGTACTCAGGAAGTCAGTCATTTAATCAATTAATGCAATATCATCTCAGTACCATCCAGCACCATCATTTTCTTAATGAAAGAATCCTGTGCCTACCTGTATTTGAACTTGCGGGGATTTCTTCTTCTATCTCGACTGTTATGGTAATGGGGACAGGCATAGCCTTGTCTGCATAGACGTGGGGGCTTGGTGCATTGTTCTGTTTTGTAGTTGGCCAAAACAAAATTGGTGTCTGGAAAGAAGGGGGTAAACAAAAGTCTCCAATTATAAAAACATGCTTTGCAAATACACACTCAGGCTTCATATTACACTGTTCACACACCTTACATTTATGAGTGTTTTGTCAGAGTACATGTAGGAGCTGAAGGGTTACTGAGGCTCACCCTGCCAGCGTGGGTCCTCAATAAGGGTCTTCTCGATCATGGCCTGGCTGGCCAGAACTCCTGGCTGCAAGTCCGGGATCCCCTCTCCAGAGCCTAATTGCCCATTCTGCAAAGCCTCCTGTGCCTGGATCTCTCTGTGAAGAGGCTTATGCAAGTCAGACCAGTTTTGGAAGCATTGAGAACCTGCAACTCAGAGCTCTAGATGCGAAACCTCAAATAAGGATGCAGCAATGATTTCCACAAACCGGTTGCTAGGCAACTGCTGAGACTGCATATCTAAGTCTTCATATGTTCTGTTACTCAACCACTTAGAGGCATTCTCTGCAAATTTGAGCTTTCTACAGAATGCTGCCTGTCAATCTATATGCACAATTACCGTATTTTTCGGACCATAAGACGCACCGGACCATAAGACGCACCAGTTTTTAGAGAAGGGAAATGAAGAAA
>JBBPDH010000136.1:6829191-6840280 GCA_037974565.1 Clupeocharax schoutedeni
TTACAGCACATGTTTAGGCTATATTCGGACCATAAGACGCAGGGACTTTTCCCCCCCAATTCTGGGGGGGAAAAAGTACGTCTTATGGTCCGAAAAATACGGTAGTTATTTCAGTGATAGCTACAAATTTACAAATGGGTTAAAGTGTTGGTTAATAGTTTTAAAATAAAATCAATATATAAAAAGCATGGTCAAATTTGCCATCTGTGGCTTGTCACAGCTGCACATCAGATCAAAGCATAACCTAAATGCTAACAGAAAGCAAAACTTTTTATTGTCAGGCCTGGAGGGATTTACAAAAAAGCTGCAAAAGCCGTAGCAAAACAATGCACACGTCCGCTCTGCCTTCACTGCATTTAAATTACAGGTCACATGATAGAAGAACCAGCAGCAGAAATCCCCTACTTCCACAGAAACAGGAATTTCACCGTTTCAATTCTGCAAAGTGAAAGCGTCATTCTCGTTCTTGCCGTCACTGATTAGCAGTCTACTTCTAACACACTGTCAGGTTTACAGAATCTGAACAAGCAGTCATTGCACTTACCTAATGTCATAGACTGGCGGCCGGAGATCATGGGGGCCATGAGCAAAGGCGCAGTGGAGGCCGTTTTTTACACAGTGCCCCCGGGCGTCTGTCTCATGGATGCAGGTGCCAGTCTTATAGTAGCGCAAGTGGTACTTGCGCTCTGTATCACCAGTGGTCCGGTGCAAGTAAGGGCAGCTAAGAGCAGAAAAACATGAAAAATTCATAAGAATATCCATCACTATTATATTGCAACATCAGCATGTCAAAAGTCAACAGAGTGATAATGATAAATTTTCTAAAGCATATATTGTGCACCACTATAGTGAAAAATAATAAAATAGAATAGAACTCTACAGTCATTGAGCAGTTTGCAAGTTCAAACTAATACATGGTTACAGATAACAAAAACATTCATGACAGAAGAGCAGTCTGTGCTCAGTGTGTCAAAGTATGCAAACATTGGTTTTTAGCCCCTCTGGGACAGAGAAGGGTGAAATAAGTATATGATGGCTTACATGCAATATGAAAATACACAAGCTAACATCAGTCAGAATTTATTTTTATAGAAAGTCATTTTGGTCAGTGAGCATTTCCCTATAGCAGTAATATGGGAAGCAAATCAAATAATAATAATAATAATTATAATAATAATAAATAATAAATAATAGTAATAATAACTAGAAAACGGAAAATTCCTGAAGAAATTTTAAATGGGCCTGCCGCCAACAAACACCCTTCGGACGCCATAACGTGCATGCGTGTGGCTGTATGCTTGTGGCTGTGTGCGTGCGTGTGTGAATGTGAGTGCGTGTGCGTGCGTGTGCTTGCGTACGCGTGTGTGCGCGTTTGTGTGTGTGTGTGCGTGTGTATTTGCGATTGTTTGTGTGCGTGCATGTACGTGCATGTGTGTGCATGCGCTGTGTGTGGTTTGCATGTGTGTGCATGTGTGTACGTGTGTGCACGCCTGTGCAAGTGTGTGGGTACGTGTGTGAGTGCGTGCGTGTGTGTGAGCATGGTGTGTGCGCGTGTGCATGTGCATGCGTCTATGTGTGTGTGCGAGTGTATGCATGCGTGTGCGTGAGTGTGTGTTGTGTGCATGTGCGCAGGTGTGTGTGTTTGCGTGTGTGCGCACACGTGTGTTTGTGCGTGTGTGTGAGCATGGTGTGCGCGTGTGTGTGCATGCATGTGTGCGCGTCTGTGTGTGTTTGCATGCATATGCATGTGTGCGTGCGTGTGTGGTGTGCGTGTATGTTGTGTGCATGTGCGCACGTATGTGTGTGTGCATGCGTGTGCATGTGTGTGGTGTGCGTGCGTGTGTATGTGTGTGAGCAAGTGTGTGTGTGTCACTGTGTGTTCTTAGTGTGTGTGTGTGTGTGTGTGTGTGTATCCCAATAAGTTTTTTCAGTGTTGTGTGACAGCTCTGTCCCAATACTTTTGTTCAGTTTTCACATTATTGAGCAGGCCCATAATAAAAAACATCATTATTTCATTCTTTTACAAGAACTGCATTACCACAGACCATTTTTCATGTATTTAACCCATCTACAACCACTTCCTATATTGTTTCAAAACCAAAATAGATCCAAAGGTTACACTGCAAGCAGACCAACAATCATTAACATCTCAATATGATACAATATCTAGCAAAAATCATCTTCTCTAAAAGGACAATATCACAGTGTCCATAAACAATCCATCAAGGAAAAAAAAGAACAGTTAAAATAGTTACATATGTAAAGCAGGGAACTAGTTGAGCATTTCCAAATCGTGATTTTCCCCTTTTGCCTCAGGCTCTACTTTCTATTTGGCACAGAAAGCAGAAAAGAAGAAGAAGAAGAAAAAAAAAACAGCGGCTATCGAAACAAGAAATGTACAATGTTTGTGTTTTGTTGAAAAGTTCTAGTGGCTTGAAATACCTGTATCTACAGTATTAGTGGTAATGAACACCAGACTATCAGATTTCATTCATTACTAAAGACACAAAATTAAGTATCTTTTTCACTTTGTTCTTTTAATTAAGTTTAGCCATATGTTGGTCAGCTGGTTAGCTCACATGCCAAATTTACAGATGTGCATTTTGCAAACATCCTTACACAGATTAAGTTGCAATTTTTGGCTGCAGATGTAGGGAATGTAGCTTGGATTCTTGACTGCAAGAACTGTAGAGTAAAGAAGCCTAGTACTCTGAATGCATCATAGTCTGCACCAAGTGGTCTTAAGAGAACTGGAAGCCATGGACACAGTCTATTGCTACTGTAGACACACTTAGGATGGTCATTTTCAAAAAACACCAACTGTAGGACTAAACTGTATGGTCTCTCAATCTTCTGGGATTAAATATCTGACTGAAGCCTAAACCTACAAGTCAAAGTAGCACATTAAATTCAACAGGTGCTCCTGTAAAAATAAATAAAATACAAATGGTCTCATACAGACACCATCACAAAAACATAAAACACGCCTCATTTACATACACAATAAGAGGGCATGACATGAAGCCACCTGAAATAAAAATTATACTAAGAGACAAATTTTAAAACATTTTACATTTTAAATAATGGGTCTAAGCAGTAATCACATACTGGCAGGCCACAGTTCGATATTGAACCTCCTAAATTTCTAATACTTATCTCCAATATAGCAACTGCATTTTGTTCAGGCAGCAACAGTTTCTATGGTAACAGCTATGATGTCATGGCAGGACCACTTGTACTTAGTGAATGAAGCAGTCTAGTGTGAAGGCAGGAGTGCAGCATTCAACGACTCTTCTCATCATAAAACTAAAATGTTGTTGGTCATCATTTTCCAATCATAAGTGAAATAATGATTATCCCTACTTAGGAGTAATTACTCCTTGACAACTAGCATTTCAGAGCAGCAGAGCCCTCCGGGTGCTACTCATACACAAGACAGTGAACTTAAAATTCAAGAGACATGCTAAGAGATTGTTAAGACAACTGACAGCCATAAACTAGAAGTAGTAGATAGCAATTTCTTGTTTCAGTGGATGCAAACATACTGTTTACCTAATTATTTACCCTGTATAGTTCGCTCATCACCCATAACTGCTGTGTCACAGAATTAAGGGGCATGATCTAATATTAAAAGCACACCACTACTGACAGTGCTTACACATGCACAAACAGTATTTCAATTTGTAGATCTTACTGTGAGATTCTTCTAATTTAAAAGATCTCAATACAATTAACAGAGATAGGTAATATTAATATTAACAGAACATAACTTGGTCACATTTTACTGAATTCAGAATCAGAGAACCGTATTGATCCCAGAGGAAGTTACTTATTTTATGGCTTACAAGACACAGAGACAATAATAATATAAAATAAGGTCTAAATAATTCCCCAAAAATCTGTACAAAAAAAAGAAAATTAGCTATAAACACAAATGCTGGGTATAAATACATTTAAGTGCATTACCAGTGATACAGATTGTGTTGAAGAGTATGTTGTTACATGTAGTAGAGATCGGTAGTATAAGTAATACTGAGATAAGTAGTGATGTTTACATGCTACGACTATTACACAACAATAATAATAGGATATTGCACATAATGAAATGATCAAATATGCAGTTTCTGCACACCAATTTGGCAAAATAAAAACGACATCAGTTGCAATGCACTCAACCGTACGCCTGAAAACACACTAAGTAGTAAACACGTCCACTGCGAGCCAATGAGAGGAGCCTACGTGCAGGAGGGAGCCAGTCAGATGCCAGAAAACAGAGGGCGTGTTCTCCGCCGTTTCCTGAAAGGGGTGGAAGGGGGAAGGAGGCAGGCGGCCATTCTCATTTGGACTGGAAGAAACGACTTAACTGATCCGACATGGCCAACGCCGTGAAACTGTTCTTCATTTACAGAGGCAGGGTCAGTCTCGAACAGCACGCCTAACAATACTCTACGTGTAAACAGGTGTCTGCAACCTAGATGCAAACATGTGACGACCCCACGAAAATAACCACGTGGCTATTAAAAATACACGAAAAAGGGGAAAATGTGATAATCGCGGTAGTTTCGATTCGTTAATGCTTTGTGTGAACATGCTGCAGTGCTGTGCTTCCTCCTCACTTCATGGTAGGGGCGTGTGCTGAAGCTCCTCAGAACAAAAGACAAGTCAACAACAGTAACGCGTGCAAACCCTCAAGCAGCCCTGCTGCTTCAGCAGAAAACACATGCTCCAAAAACAGCGTGGATTATTCGTTGGTCGAAAATACTGCTCCTTTTAAAACACATGTGTTTATCTTATGTTTTTTAAGGGACAGTGAACCAAAAACATAGCTCTCAGTTCGCAGTCTGATTAACACGGCCAGCAGAAACGAGCACACTCAATAAGCCCAGTTAAGATAAACCTTTATTAGTCCATGTGACATTTGCCGTTTTAGAGTAACAGTGTGGACAGAAAGCAGCATAATAAACAGAATAAAAGCTATACAACAAGCATTGGAGAGAGCTGACGTCTGTCTGCACATATCATTACACCACTCCTCCACACACACAGTAAATAAATGCACGCTATAGTAAAAACAAGCAAACAGCAACTTACTCGTCTCCATCGGGACATATGCCTGTCGTCTCGTCGTACTTGGTGCAGTACACGTCGGGGCTGTAGTTAAAAGTCCCGTCCCGCCTCCTAATCGGCCTCCGTCTTCGCTGGTTTAGAAAATGCCAGTGGAAACATGTAAAGGGTCTGTGCTGTGTGCACTTGTGCTGCAGGAACAGCGGGCACTGCTCGGTCCTGAACTCCTTTAAATACCTGAGAGAAGAGGAGAAAACCAGCTATAGGAACCAGGCATGACAAACACACAGCCAGCGTGTACCTCGCTTTGGCGCCAACCACCTGACTGACTCAAAAACAAAACCAGTAGCAGGCTTTTGTGTCGTCTTTTAGGTCTGATCATCTCAAAACAAACTTCTGATTTGAGAGAAATAACGAACCTGTTTTAAACTCAGCGTGCCACATCAACTAACAAACAGGAGCCAAACAAACTGCCTGGCGCAGATAAAATGGGTCAGATTTTGTCAGAGCAAACACAAATCAACTGGTAGTGTTATAAAAGCACAAACAGCGAGGCCCTTCAACAAGTTAGGTGGCACAAACACCGAGTAACGCGTGTCTGAGTCTGGATATTTAACATGGGCTCCCGAGCAACTATAAAGCTCGCGCTAAGCATCTCGCGATTATCAAAAAAACTTACGCACGATCTTCGACGCCCACTCCAGTCATCCAGTGGGACCGTACGTAAAGCAAGTAGCGTAGTGGCAGCTATTCAGGCCGAGGCGGAGAAAGGAGAGAACGAAGCAGCTACATCTAGAGAACTGTTCTCTTGCTGAGCCCTGTCCGTCCAGCCTGCAGTAAGGCTTTCGTCTTTAACTTTGGAGTCTGTTAGGCTCAACATACTGCCAACACATACCGACGGTGACGATATTAATAAACAACAAGACCGTGTTATTTAGCCGAGACTGGAAATAATTCCCCCTCAAACCAAAACTGGCGTGCTACGTGCATTCGGAAGAATTTACAAAAGGGGAAAAGCACCATATTTAAAACGCACGAAGGATCTGAAAATACCAAGTACAGCATGCAGCAAGCAACCTCCGGAATACCAAAAAGGCACCGGATTGCTATAAAATCGCGTTTCCGTGCATTTAATGCAGACTTTACTCACGTATAGTGGGTTGGTTTCTCGGTTTGAGGAGAAGCGCTCGCCGCCGTTTTCGAAACCGACGGCATTTTCAGTCAAAACAATCAGCGCGCATGCGTGAGGCCGCTCTTCTCCTCGCACTCTCGGGCGCCACCGCCAGGACAAATCCAGAAGTTGCAGAGACACAGCAACACTACTGAACACACAACTATATAATGACACTGAAGTGAATACACAACAAAGCTAAGCACACTACACAACATACCAATAACATAACTGAACACACAACACACATACAACGGAACTGAACACAATTCACAGCACAACACACCATCAACATGGAACTGAACATACTACACAACACTGCTGAACATGCTGCACAGCACATCAATACACAACATAATACATTGCACAACATACCAACACTCTGCTGAACACACCAACACTCTGCAGAGCTAAGAAAACACTGCAGAACACAGGAATCTTCTACTGATCTGCTGCTACTTTACACACAGCAATATCAGTGCGACACTGTGATCTGCTAATGTTCCTGTTGTTGCTTTGCACAGTTGTTTTTTGTCTTTTTCTTATTTCAGTAACCTTTTATTCTTTTATTCTTTCTTGTTACACAGAGCATGCTAATGACATAAGAATTTTTCTCTGGATAAATAAAGTTCTTATCTTATCTTAGTCTGTTATTGTTGTTCCCGCATATCTATACTGAGGAAAGTATGCTGGTAATTATGTTTATTACCTTAGTGTATGCACAGTGTAGGGGAATAAACACCAATCCAAATACAATACATCACTCTGCTGTAATGCACTATTTTATTTATTGAAGTGACAAAATAAATAAACAGCTTTGTCACAAGTAACAAACTAGAGCTAAACAAACTGACTGGTACGTATAAAACAGTAGGTTTTGTCAGAGCCCGCTCAAAACACAGCGAGGCCCCTCAACAAGTTCGGAGAAACAAACACGGGACGAAAGAGTCTGCTGTAAAGAAACAGCAAATGAAGAGGAGGAGCCTCTTAGGTCACGTGGTGTAAGTGTGTGGCGGCAGCCCCAGAAACCTATAAATACTCGGAACACCAGCCCTAAAATTTCAAACACATTTGGACATTTAAAGCGGAGCGTTTCAGGTAATATATTTGTAATTTGGGTATAATTTAAGTCTGTAAAGTAGATGTTACGAACATTAGTTTTAAGTTGTAGCAGCGCTTGTTTTAGGACCAGTGACAAATGTTTTGTCTTTATTAAAAATAGCTTCGTTGCTGTTGTGCTGATTGAGGAATTATCTAAGTAGTCTCGGAGTGTAGATTGAAAGAAATAGGACTACCGAAGTGGCCAGGAGGCTGCGGTAGTTGTGACTGAGAGAGTTTGAAGAGCTGTTCTGTGGATGTTGAGTGTTTGATGGGCTGTTGTGTGGCTATTTGGGAGAGCCCAAGAGCTGGTCTGTCTGCACCCCTGAAAGACTTGGTGCTTTTTCTTTGCCCGCCATTTTGGACAATGAGTAACGTTTAGGGCGCTTAAACTGGAAACCTATCCTGAGCGCTTCCAAATATTGTGGAATAGCTTCTGTGGCTAGTTGTATGGTTTTACCTTGAGATTTAGTCATGTTTAACATTAGTGGTATTGGGGATTCGGCCCCGTGTAAATTTGACCGTTATGGACTTTCGAATGTGTTTGTTTGATGGCTCCCATGATAACTTTAAACAGATCAGACAATATCGCTTTTCTCGGCTAATTTGTGTAACTAATCACTCATATAACACGAAATGGTTCTTGTTTACTATAGTTAATAAATCCAAACTGTTTTGGGATTATTTATTCAGGAGAAGCCCCCAGACTGAGCCGGGTGGGCTGGCTCCGACCGGAAGCCATAGAACCGTAGCCGTGCCGCCATTTTGTCTCTTCAAACATTTGTATTTGAGCTTTTCCTCAGTTGGTGCTGTTTGTCTGCTCAGCTGTTAGCATGGTGAAGATACTGCGTCCTTACGCTGCTCTTGGGCTCGTTACCTACCAAGTCACATTGTCTGCCCACCGTTATCCGAAAAGGGGACAGTCTGTATGCTGTGGTGTAAATGTTGGAATCTTGGATGCCGAAACCAGATCTCAGACCTGATGATCCTAAACATAGCCGTGCAACTAAAAACCTGTCAGTTTTGTAATAAACTATCATAAGGCCAAATTATTGCTTCTGAAATATTTTTGATAAATTACCCCAGTTTCATTTAACATTTAAATCTTTAGTTGTATTTTATTTAAGTCTTGTTCATGTATAGTAAATGCATATTTGGTATGGTGTTCAAATGGCATTAAACAAACTGCGGTGAAGGTTTTTGTACGACCTTACACTGGTCCAGGGCTGATCGTGTCCTTGGCTAGCAAGTGATGTGTAGTTAGCCCGCCAAAATTGTCCTTATTTGAATTGGGATTTGTTTGACTAAGTGTTAAACTAGAGGCCAAAAGAGGCTTTGTTTTCGCCAGACATCTATTTATTTGTTCATGTCTACATTTTTCCAGCGTCTGAAGAGTCATGGCTCGTACCAAACAAACCGCGCGTAAGTCGACTGGAGGGAAAGCTCCAAGAAAACAGCTGGCCACAAAGGCTGCGAGGAAAAGTGCGCCCTCTACTGGAGGGGTCAAGAAGCCTCACAGATACAGGTGAGACGTGACTGATGTGCATTTCCATCCTCTTGAACGCTGCAGTGAATATTGCAGACTTGAACATTTTGTCTTTGGTTGTTCCTTAGGCCTGGAACTGTTGCTCTGAGAGAGATCCGTCGTTATCAGAAGTCAACAGAGTTGCTCATCCGCAAGCTGCCATTCCAGCGGCTTGTCAGAGAAATTGCGCAGGATTTCAAGACTGACCTGAGGTTTCAGAGTGCAGCCATCGGTGCTCTCCAGGCAAGTTTAAATATATGCATTAATCTGAATTTGTAATTTCTTTGCAATATTACAAATATGGTGCTAGTCAGTAGGTTTCAGCTGACTTTTGATTATTTTAAACAGGAAGCAAGCGAGGCCTATCTCGTTGGTCTGTTTGAGGATACTAATCTGTGTGCCATCCATGCCAAGAGGGTCACGATTATGCCCAAGGACATCCAGCTTGCAAGGCGAATCCGAGGGGAGCGTGCATAATTCACAGCTTTCACTGTTTAAATTTTTTTGTTAACCAAACACACTCTTAAGCAATGGATTTTAAAACTGATGGCATAATTTTATAGTACATTCCCTACAGACTCAGGTTCGGGTGGAAAAATGTGTATTTAGAGTTAGGAGTGCTCATTGTAGAGTAGCATTAGTTGCATGCTGAGATATTTATCTTTTTACATTGATTATTGGGTTGTTAATAAAATTCACTACCTCAGTTTGTCTACTTGGACTGCTTTGGTTAATGGAATATTTTTGCTTCTAAAACCACATTTGTTCTGAACTGAATGAGTATTGGCTTTTCCATTGAACATTGTAATGCCAAATGCAGAAAACTTGCATTTGGGATGCAGAGTTCCACTGCTTGGTTGGGAATTATGTTTTAAGAGGGAAATGCAGTTTTTCAAAATGACATCAGTTATGTTAATGTAAGTTTTTATTATTATTGTTATTTGGATCTAGGGTGTTTTCTGCCAATCTAGATGTAGCAGTGTTTGCTACAAATGCTCAGTGAACCTTCATGTATCTAACTTTAATGTTGATGGTATTTTTTTTTTTTTTTTTTTTTTTTTGCAAATTGCATTTTTTTTATGCGTCTGTTACCAGATAAAAAAAAACTGTATTCTTTCACAATCACGGCAAGCGGACAAAAGGCAGTATCTGAGCTGTTTTGTGATCCGATCGTTTCTGATGAGGCTGGAACGTCTTGTAGTCTCGTTTGTTCTTCCATCGTTCTGCATGGTTCGGTCTTGCCTCAGGACCAGAGAAATTCTCCTGTAATTTATTCTGAGTGAAATTCATGCTGTCTTCAGAGATTATTAAAGTACCGAATGCAAAAAACCAACACATCTCAGATTATTCATCTATATACATCTATTTACTCCTCACCTGTGTGTCAATGAACGTGATCAACAGGGTGTGATAAAGTGTTTATCATAAATGGGAAACTAGTTTGGAATAGATGGAATGAAGTTTAAACCATGAATGGGGAACTGCTGTGAATCGTTTGTGTGTTTATTTATTTAGAGCAAATGTATTGTATGTAAGAAATAAATAAATAAAATAAATAATAATAATAATAATTATTATTATTATTATAAATATATATATTATTATTATTATTATTATTATTATTATTATTATACATTTTATTTATTTCTAAAACCCAAGGTACCCTTACAGAGAAAAATGAATAAATAATAAAACAATTAATTAAAATAGCAAAATAATAAACAAGATTTGCACACAATTAAAATCTAGGTTTTAAGTGAGTAAGCCAGTAGAAGGTTTTTGGAAATAATATAGAAGAATGCAGTATGTGTGTAGAATAGAGGTAAATACGGGTGTAACAATGTATCAAAATATTGTGATATCACAAAACAAATATGTGACAATATGCATAGTGGTGTGCAGCATTTTATTTTTAATTATTTGCAGTGTTAAACCAGCACGGATCAACAGCCCAGTGCACCACATTCACCCCATACACCTCCTCCTCCCACCCCACCATCCAGCTCTAGTCTCATTAGTAAACTGTGTAAGATGCATGATGTACTGTATTTCTTATTATAAACAATGAATAAACAGTGTGTGGTGTGTCTGAACACAGTGTGTGGTGTGTCTGAACACAGTGTGTGGTTTGTCTGAACACAGTGTGCGGTTTGTCTGAACACAGTGTCCGGTTTGTCTGAACACAGTGTGTGGTTTGTCTGAACACAGTGTGTGGTTTGTCTGAACACAGT
>JBBPDH010000136.1:6840380-6877590 GCA_037974565.1 Clupeocharax schoutedeni
CACTACCTCAGTTTGTCTACTTGGACTGCTTTGGTTAATGGAATATTTTTGCTTCTAAAACCACATTTGTTCTGAACAGAATGAGTATTGGCTTTTCCATTGAACATTGTAATGCCAAATGCAGAAAACTTTCATTTGGGATGCAGAGTTCCACTGCTTGGTTGAATTATGTTTTTAAGAGGGGAAATGCGGTTTTTCAAAATGACATCAGTTATGTTAATATAAGTTTTTTTTATTATTATTGGTATTTGGATCCAGGGTGTTTTCTGCCAATCTAGATGTAGCAGTGTTTGCTAAAAATGCTCAGTGAACCTTCATGTATCTAACTTTAATGTTGATGGTACTTTTTTTTTTTTTGGCAAATTGTCCCCTACTTGGGATACCCTGCGTGTATTAATTTATATCATTTAAAGTTTGCATCTGAACAATTGGATTGTACATTTTCCCCTCCTAAATTAAAACTAGTGCTAATTATCAATATGAAACCAAATGCAGTCTAACAAGAACATGCAATGTAGATTGGTTATTGTTTGCCTGCTTTGGTTGTAAGTAGCAGGGAATTGCACCTTTTTAGGATAGTTAACTTAACATGGAGCAAAGGTTTTCATTATCTACAAAAGGCCAGTGTGACTGCAGGTTGTAAAACTAATCGAATCGGGCATTACTCTGCTAGCTCATAAAGTAGTCCCTTAGCCACGCAGACCCTTTGTGTGAAAAGACCATTCCTGACTTGTTGGCCAATGTAGCCAGTGTTTGGGTTTGTGGATACCCGCTTGCCTACTCCAGTTTCGCCACTAGAGGTCAGAATTCTATCACTAACGTGCATGGGTGTACTTCTGTCTTGTTAGAATAAATGTCTGTCTTCTCTGGGTTTGTTTCATAGATTTATTTAATGTCATACACTATTAATAAAACTGCCAAATTAGCTACTTACCTGTTCATCTGCTCTTGTGCATTTCCTGAAACCAATTTAAACTGGTGCCGTTTCTTCCCCTGTGACTAGAAAGGTTGGAGTATTGTGTACTTTGGTCCTTTTCCCTTTGTCAACTTGATCCAATTTCTTCCTCTTTTCCTTTTCCAGTAGAGATTTTAATATGCAAATGTAATTGTAGGTCACATTATTATTCAGGCTTGAGTTTCCTCTGAATTCACAGCTCCAGGGTTATGCATTAACTCAAGTTAATTAGCCTCGACATGGCAGCACTTTCTCATTGGTGTTTGGCGCCCATGTCCTCTCTTGGTGCATTAATGTACTCGACAGCTGAGGTCTGTTTGTCAGGTTTGCAGATCCATTTCAGAAGTCATTATTTCAGCCTCTGACCAGAAGCACTGCTGTAGAAATCACAGAAAAATGAAGGAAAGGTAATGTTTGTCAGCTAACAGCTTGTGGTTCTCTGAACACTTTGTGCTCAGAATAAATTAGCAAAGACCGGTAGCTTGGGACCCATGTGGAGAAAAAGACTATTTTAAATGTGAAAATTAGGATGCAGCACTTTGCTCATCTGAGAAAACTACATACATGCCTATGGATTTTATCCAACTGCCCTTTGATAGAGCTTTTGATTTAACCACATCAGAAGAAAAGCTTTGCAGAAAAAAACGTATGCCAGTAGCAGTGACGTCAGAAACTGTCAACTCTGAACCTTTCTGCAGTCTCAGCTGCATGTCCAGGCCTACTGTCACAGACTTCTCACAGTCTATGCCTCATCCTCTCTCTGTCCCCTTTTGCTCTTTGTCTAGTGTTATCCTACCTATTTATTTTCTGCATACACACTGAATATGTCCCACTTGCTGTTTCTCTTGGGATAAACCATGTGTTGCAGTGGGGGATGTTGCATCTGGTATGGCGCCACTTATTTTTGCTAATCTGCTCTTCATTAGATTATCATTTACACATCTTCCTGTCTTGGTCCCCATGTCACTGACATTCAACATCTCTAGGCAGTTCCCAGCTCTTCCCGATTGACACTGAACCTAGGCCCTGCCCAAAAATCCCATACAAGCTCCCTGTAAGGGCTGGGCTATTTGACACACTGGGTTTTTGTTTGTCCTTATGTTATTTATCTAAGCAATACTTTTACATGGTATCTTCTTTTCCGAATCACTAATAAGTGGTTGGCTCACATTTCCCAGGCCACTTCCCATTATCACAGCTGGAAAAACAATTGATGCTTTGCCAGTGTTTTGTTTTTGGCTTGTTTGTCGTGTTTTCCCAGCCTGTTCTCTCACTCTGTCCCTGAACACTGGCGACACAACATCGCCACTGCCAGACACAGATCGGACTATATTCTTAATTAACAGTAAAAGTCATTATTGTGAGAAATTAGGGAGTTACAGGAAGTCCAAAAAAAGCTTTGTCACATTTCTAGAGGTTATGGATAAGAATCAATTTTTTTCACTTTTAAAGACACAGCAGGGTCAGGCAGTTGCTCTAGGTGGTATTGCCGGTTTCTCAATGGTCCACTACTGTAGTCTGGGAATGTGATCGCAGCAACCATTTATTTGTGTTCATGCTTAAGCTAATAGGAATTTGACCACACACATTTTCAGTGGTGATGAAAAATGTTTTTTAGTCAACATTATAAGCTATATCAAAGCTTATATCTAAACAGTACTGGCTCCCGGAGTCTTGAATGCATACAGTAGTACTTGATTATTTGAGTGGGAAATAAAGATAGCTACTATGACATGTAAGAGAGTGGGTATCATCATTAAAAACAAATAAGACGAGCCCCTCCAGGGTTATTCATGACTTCTAACATTCTTATTTGTTTTCCCAGTCTGGTTTTCATGGGAAAGAACACTCTGTACATTTCTGCTATGTATGGCATCAGGTTAGATGGTCATCTCAGTGTGTGTATATATAATTTGTGCAACGTATCTCCATTCCAATGGTCAGGAAACACACCACATGGTTTTAGCACACACCACAATCTAACCACAGTGAAACAGGACAGAGTCAGCTGGTTAAAACTGGAAGGGAAAAGAGTGATAGGACTGTACCCCTGACTTCTGTGCAGGTAGGTATGTGAGGAGGTACAGCAGGAAGATTGATATCATCTTCTGGAGAAAATGTTTAAATGAATGTAATTTAGATGCCCTACCCCTTTTTCCTGTAGTATGCTGCCCTTCAGAGATTAACCCCAACCTCAGTCTGGCCGTCTGGACCAGCTGTGCTTAATTATGACTACAGCTCTTGCAGCTTTGATAGACAATATGGCCAGGTGTGGGGTTTATATTCCTGGTAACATACAAACACAGGCGAGCGAACTGACTAGCTTTATCGTGTTTATAATAGTAACAGGTTGATTTTAATCTATTGTAATTAGCTATAATAACACTTCCAGTGAAGACAAGTTTGAACATCACTGGTCAATGTTTCGTTGATTTTCACATACATTTAAATGTGGCATTCTCTGCTAAAAAAAGTATTGTAGTGTAATGAATGTAGCAAATAAACTGTAGTTGTACATTAAAATGTGGAGGTATGTTCTCTGTAGAGCATATGCACTTCTTTTGACTTGAAAAGTCAGCCAAACATAATTTGACTGAACGTTTGAATATCTGTATAGTGATGGGCTGATGTCAGAGCTTGGGGAAATGACACAGGAAGGTGAAAAGAGATGTGTCTGAGAGCACTGGACTGAATAAACACCTCTGATGGAGTAGTGCTAGATGGGTTACTGAAGTCTCGAATAATGTGTTTACACTGCTTTATGTCTTCCGCAAACCACCTGCCCCCTGTCCCTACCTCTGGTAAACAGGAGCCAACACCTGCGGTTAGAATCGATAACGCCTCTGAGCCATAATCCTCCTAATGTGGTTTGCTTAACCCAAATTTACTTGGAGGCATTGTTCGTGTCAAACTAAGGTGGGCAGTGAACTCCAAACGAACTTGGGTACTTTTTTGCCTCTTGTGTTTACTGTGAGTGTGTGGGAAAGTACTGCGAAGTCAAAAAAAGGGTTGGAGTGTGAATATGACACATTTTGTTGAACATTAGACCTGGCCAGATATAAAATTCACAGTTTCACCCCACTTCCGATTCTCAGTAAGTATTTTTAACCAAAAGAGATTTTACAATACATTTATATAAAGTGACAATGAGCATTGTGCAGCAGTTACTTGAAGACAAGACTATATACCACAGCGAAGCACAGGAGAAAAAGATCACATGTGCTTTGATGTCTTTTTATTTGTTCCCTTACCTTCAGCTCACTGAGCATCCTGGAGTATAAAAGATGTACCTTTGATACGTTATATGTTTTCAATATCTATAGTTTACTTTGAGAAAAACAGGTTATTGTTTCTTTGCTATTTAATCCATTATATCAACATCTTTGCAAAGAATTACCCTGAATAATCGTTTCATTTTACTCCACTGAGTATTGATTACACTCTGTTGGATATAAACCAAACATGGTGCTTCTTCAGCTCTTGCTTTTGTAAGCTGAGCTGTGCACCCCTAAGTCAGTTGGTGGGCACATGTCTCCACCTCACTGCTGTTGCATATGCAGTTTCAGTGACTTCGTTTTGAGAATCTCAAAGAGTCCTGGCTGAAGAACGTCTCCAAGGTTCTTCTCAACATCTCCAAAGAGAAGAAATTTGAGAAACTCATTTTCTTTTGTGCCCATAGCTCGGTTGAGCCCTACACCTCAGACTCACTTCTGACGGGGATGTTGAGGTCCAGAGTGTGGTGGCAGAGGCGATAGACCACAGACCAGCTGGCCTTCTGCTTCACAAAGAGCCGCAGCTTGTCCCGGAAGGTCTCTCCCAGGAAACTGTAGATGATGGGGTTTAAACAGCTGTTAGAGAAGGCAGCCAAGTTAACGATATGACCAGTCAAAGGATAGTCATGCCACAGGGTGGCAGCGCTGCGCTGAGAAGGGTCAGCTGTCCCCTGGAGCAGCTGGATGCTGATAAAGACATTTTCAGGCAGCCAGCAGATGAAGAACACCAGTACCACCACCACGATCATCCGCAAAGCCTTTTGCCGCCGTGGCCACAGGCCCCTGTGCTTCTGAGCACGCATAAGGATGCGTACGATCAGGGAGTAGCACAGGCCAATAATGGAGAAGGGCACCAGGAAACCGATAGTTACCTCCAGCCACTGGATCTCAAAGACGTTAGCAAAACAGAAGTGCACCTCGCCCGTATGTTGTGTCTGCACTATAGTGAAAGGGAGGAGTGTGGCCAGGATGGAGGCCATCCAGATGAGACTGCAGCTGAGCTTGGCATGCTGCATGGTGCGCAGGGGTCTGCTGCTCATGGAATTGGCCAGGGCTACATACCGGTCAAAACTCATCCACGTCAGGAAGAAGATGCTGCTGTACATGTTGACCTGCAGGAAAAGAGACATAAAAGTGCACAGGATGGCATAGTCATAGTACTTCTCATTGAGGTTGAAGACTTCAATGAGCGAGTCAGCCACTAAAATAAGATCTGCCACTGCCAGGTTGATAAAATAGAGGTCAGGGATGGTCATCTTCTCCCTGTGGTTAAGGTTGACCACCAGTATAAGGATATTCCCTATAAAGCCGATTGGGAAGAGTAAGATTGTATAAAGGCAGGAGAGGAAAAGGCCAATGATATAAAACTCGTAGGTGTCTGAGTTCTCCTTCAGATCTGTGGAGTTGTAGTCAAACGATGTATTTAAGTGCTCAGTGCTGTTCCCATAAATCTGAATCAAAGTCGTTGTCTGCTCTTCCATACTGACAGAGTCTCAGTACTGAACACTCCAAATCATAAGTCACATGCGCTGCTCGTGCTACATACTGTCTTTGAGTGTTCGGCCAGCTCACAGGGTTGGGAGGACCACTCATTTAGGCCATACTTGTCATTCTTAGCAGTGAAATCTTACAGTGCAGACGGCTCAGGATTATATAACAGTGTTCTATGGGATTCGCTTCTTGAGATGGCACGAAGGTGGGAAAAGTGGCTAATAAGCAAATCCATTTTGCGTGCAGTCCTCTCATCCATGGAGGCTGCCTGGACTTGTGTAATCCATGGCTCCAAACACGAGGGGTCTCTCTAGGGGCTCTGCTTTCCTTGCTCCGTCTTTTGCACGCTTTGTTCTTCACACATTTTAATTCCGGTACTGCCTTGACTCCTCCAGTCCATGGGCATGATTATTCACCAAGTAGCAGCTGATGACGCTATTACTGTGACACCTAATCTAGTGAGAAAGATGGGGTGGGGGTAGGAGAGGAAGCAAAGAAAAAGTAATTACAAGTAAAGAAAAATACATGGCACCTAGCTCCTGTGCTTTGCCTGGCCTCTCTTTTTGTGACCAAATACTTCCTACAGTACGCCTTGCTAATATAACATATATTAATTACATTATCTGTATGTTAGTTGCCCTACACTACAAGAGAAACTGTACACAATAATTATGACAGTATGCTTTTGCCTTTTCTGGTAAAACACCATTTTTGCTTTGGTCACAAGCATGCAACAGAAGGTCGTTCAGGTCCAAAGATGAAAATCCTCAAGATTTTGTTCCAGGTGTCTGGATACCTATGCTGCTGATTTGAGTAAACTAGACAAGTCATATAGTTAGAACAAAATCCTGGGGAGGACTCTCTGTGTCCAAACTACCAACCTCTGCCTGCAAAGCATTCATTGAAGAAACACGTTGCTTGTAGCGAATTAAAATGCAAAGAGAGAACTTAAACAGATGCATTGAAGAGCTGCTTCGAGACCCAGAGACAATCCTGGCCCAATCCACAAAGCTTCTGCTAGAGCTATAATCACCAAACGGTTAAATGCATCTAACCAGGCCTTTTCTGTTAATGACACATTTGACAAATAATTTACGGATGATTTATTTTGTAATGATAAGGGACAGATGCAAAAATAATGAGAGCATTTCAGTTTACACAAAGTAAAGAGGTAAACGGCAGTCACGGCACAACCCAAAGTAAAGGTTAGCCACAATTACATTATGACAGTTCTTGTAATGTCACAGACCATTTTGCTTTCCTTTGCATTTGACTAATATCATGAAATGTGCAGGACTATTGTCCCAATGAAAATGAAAAGGTGTGGCAGGGAGAACCTTGACCTTTAATGGGCGATCAGAGCCCCTCAGTTTGCTCCTTCCCCACTGAGGCAACGTGTGAAATATTAATGCCCTTCCCATAAAACACACTTTGACAGCTATAGCTCACTGGCCCTGTGTGTACATACTGAATCAGACAAAAGGCTGCACATATTTAAATGAGAACATTTAATTGTACAAACTGAAATAGATTTAGACATTCTATAGTATAGTAACCCACCTGGGACGGTGGTAAATAATATGACCTTTCACAGAAGAGCCCTCTGCGTAGGGATCAGGTTCCCAGTGAAATTGGTTGACAAGAGGCGGAATAGGCAAAGAAGTACAGCCAGCTCGCCAAAATTAGATCGCTATGTTTTCATACACAGATGGCTGGCCAGAGTTTCAAAGAATGACGGCAAGGAAAATCGCCTGCTTGATTAATCTGCTTGATTCTGGTACCCTAAACTCTAACAAGCAATGTTTCTCTTTGACAATAAATATCTCATAAAAAACTGAGCAATCAAATGAAGGGACTACATAAGCATTGCCTCATTAGTTTAAACAAAGCATGCAGAAAGTCGGAGTGTAGCTCAGGAGATGTTTTGTATGTCAGACATTTAAACTTTATCATTCCTAGTATCTTAGTAAAACGGTGGCGCTACATACGTAAATATTTAGAGTGGAAAATTCTTTCTTTGGCTTCGACACCATTTTCTCACAGTGGCAGGATGCAGGGTGTGATGATAAAAATACATTCAAATGCTAACATTTTTACAGTTTCAGTATTACTGGTAAAGACGCTCAAATGACTAATAGTTTATGTACATATACACCCTACATTTATGTACATCACATTTCTTATTATGTCTTATTCCTAGCAAGTTATTTAAAAAAAATAACACAACAGAGGTGTAGAGTTATAAATCATTTACATTCACTGCAATCCATTGGTAATAATAAAGTTTTCATTTCCAAAGAAGCTCACTTTTAGTGGTCAAGCAAAGTTGAAGCTGAATTAATAATTTTTTTCTCTTTTTTTCTCATCACCTCATATTCTTTTACTGAATATCCCTACACATGATCTGACTCTCACAACTCACTCCCACAGGCTGAAAAGAGATGCACTTACTTTACAGACGTGTGGCTGTCATACAGCTTGCAGCGCTCCGTTGCACAAGTCAAGGGGGTGGCAGAGATTTGTAATCCCAGATGCCAAGTCTGCTCCACTCCCTGCGCCCCCTGCAGTTAAGCTCCTGCCTTTGAATGAAGGGAGAACAAGAGGCCACTTCGGAGAGGATCACAGCAGCCTTCTACCATCCCTGCTCCCTGGTGATGCTTGGTTCAATTTTCAAGCTCTCTCTCTCTCTCTCTGTCCCTCTGCTCCACCACCTCCTCTGATTTCTCCTCCTTCCTAGACTTTGGGTTTGACTCCCCCCAGTCCTCCACCCCCAGGCCTCCACCCCCACCCTGTGTGCAATTGGCAGCATCAGACTCCAGAAGAACCCACTGACCCGAGTGACTTTGAACAGGTGAGTGCAGACACACCTCCTGATTTTCATGGCGCTCTCAGGTATGCGTCCATGCTCCTGATGGCTTGAGGCATGTTTTCAGTGAATGTCCATTTAATCTTAAAAGTCACGTCTGCTGACTGACTCGAGTCTTTCTGAGAAACCTCAGAGCTCGAGGCCCACATTCCTAAGATCATCGTAGTGTTAAGATTACCTTACTTATTAAAGTGCAAGACCACAGACAAATAGTTTCTTTGGAGTGATGCCATAGGAGAACCCTAACATTACATAGACAACCCTGGACTTGAAACCCCCCACACTGCACATGCTGGTGTTTTTCTCTCTAACACACTCATTTCAGTCCAGAAAGCACCTAATGATGAGGTGATCGGTTGGATCATGTATGTTAATACGTGAGAACGGGGTCTCCAAGACCAGGGTTTGGAAAACCTTTAAGGCATTGGTTCCCAAACAGGAGCCCTGGAGCCCCCCCTGTCCTGTTTCATCTGCTCCAAGCACATCCATTTAACTAATCAGTTAATTACCCAGCTGTCTATGAGTCGAAGTGGACAGGTAGACGCAAAAAGGTTTGTGCCTTTCTGTTCCAAGGTCCTGCACAAGTGCCCCTTTTTGTCACCTTTATTTTTAAGAAAGCAACTCGACACTAGTTATAATTTGAACATTTAGAATCTGCTGATTCGCTATATAGTACATTTGTTAGGAATTTTCCGACTTTGTACATATGTTATCAGGTGCCTCAAGTGATAATCGCGCTACCATTTTATCAGACTCTTGGTCGTTCTTTAAATCATGTTAACTCAAATAAACAACACGGTACATGCTCACATTTTGGCCTACAGATTTGGCTTCACAGTCTGTAAGCTGTACATAGGGCAGCTAAGAAAAGACACAAGAAATACATTAAAGTATTCTCAGCAACAAAGAGAAAGAGAAATCAACAAAGAGTAATAAAAAATAATACAAATTTAGCTTCTCAGTTCAAGCGTCATAAACGTACAGTGTTTCTTATCAATATTAATTTCAGCATAAATAGCTTTTACAAACATTTGGTGAATTACTTGCTTTTGAACAGTAAGTGCATGGCAAAAATGACTACCAAATGAGACTGGAATAAATGTCACTGAGGTCTTTTACAAGACCACTTTGCAGACAGTTTAACAGGCTACAAAAAGGAGCCTTTGACCATTACTGAGTTGAATAAACAAATCCACATCAGCGGTGTAATATTCAACCTCAAGAGCAGCTGGAATATTTAGACCACCCACATGTGAAGCGGCGCTACCTTAAGATCTAACAGTGATGGAAAAGCACAGATGCAATAAATCGATGTGACATGAATTTCAGGTAATTCAGGTCTC
Source organism: Clupeocharax schoutedeni (assembly GCA_037974565.1). NCBI lineage: Eukaryota > Metazoa > Chordata > Actinopteri > Characiformes > Alestidae > Clupeocharax > Clupeocharax schoutedeni. Next base: position 6,850,308 of record JBBPDH010000136.1, read on the forward strand.
TTATTGAAATCCTTACTGTAGTACAAAGCCTCTCTGGAGTAATTGTTCCTTTAATTCTGAAGATTATGGATAGCAAAGTTCCTTTTCTTCTTCCTTGACTTTGAGATTACACGTCAAATGCTATTACATGAGTAATTCAGTTTTCAGGATAGAAATGGCTTCTGTTCACCTCACTGCACCTCTCTGTACCAAGCATCTGAAGAAAAGCTCCAGGGCCTTTTTTATGCACCTCTAACCACATTTCCAGAACACTCTACACTGAATATGGCGCTCAGAAGGAGTTCACTGCGTCTGTACTGTGTCTTTTTACCCCAGCAGAATGACAGTGAGTACAATGGATTACAGATTTCCAGATGTTATATTGATAAGAACAAAAGTGGTGCAGGGACATCATTTTACAGGAATGACAAGAGACTACAATGATAATTTAAATAACAAGTATTTCATTAATATTTTTAAAGCTGGTATTTTCCACTCTTTGTGTTAGTAATGGGTTCCTCAGTGCGGAAGATGAGGTAAATCTCACCACTGACAAAGTGCAGAGGTGCTGATGTTTACAGACAGCCATCTGCTGGCTGCTTTTTTCCTATATCTCACCAATTTCCCCTCTCAGCGTCTTACATCTCTAACAGACTGTACATCCGCAAGGCTTGTCTGGGTCCCATTTTCAAGGAAGAGGCAATAATGCAATAGTATTTATTTGTACACAATGATCTTCTTTAAGCTCATTGTGGAGGACAGGACAGACCAATCATGCTTGTTCTATTGTGTGGGAACATTCTCAAGTTTGTCCTAGAGGGGATACTAATAACAATACTTGTAAAACCTTTACATGCTTTCATATTTATCATGTCTCCACTAGATCTTTCTGCCAGTTTTTTTTTTTTTTAAGAGTTCACAATCATTGTTTTGAATTTTTCCACTGTGGCAAAACATGGAGTGGCATGAAAGATCATTTCTACCCACTATTAGGTTCTTTAATGAGCCTTAAAGCTGGGAAACCAAGCAGCTACTCTGATAAATGACACTAGTCATGATTACTTTGTACTATTTTTGATTCCCTGAAAATATTAGACGCTATTACACTCAAGAAACATGCTTCCAGTTTTATTGTGCAATGTTTGACCACTGCTACTCCACATTAAAAACTACATCATTGTGCTGTAGGGATTTAATTTCGATGATATTTAATGTGCCTGTGTTTTATGCTCCCACTACTGTAATAATGAAATTATATGGTTAATAAATGCTATTTATTTATCTATAGCTGAAAATAGGTGGAAATATGTGGATGTACTAGCTTTTGTGAAATCACAAATCAACACGAATGAAAACAGGCTGTTCCTGCCACTTTGTTTTCACATCTGGACTGTATGGTTTGGGGCCCTCTTAAGCGTAGTCATTAGCACTCATGGATCTTTTTCCTGTTTGCTCTACGTGACTTAGTCCACTATCTAGTGGACCTATGGAGGATGTCATTCAGTCAAACAGAACTAGTCCACAAACCTTGGAACTATAAACACTTTTATCAAGTACACCTACCATACAGGTGTACTTTGTAAGCTTATACTTGCTGACTGTAACTCAACCCATCTACATCCCAGCACAATATGTCGGCCGATCTCTACCCTGTCCATCCCTGGAGAGAAACCACTGAACAATATCATTTGCATTGAGCATTGTCAGCACAAAAGGGATATTAACATGCTAGAGAGGTTTGTACTAGAACAAGTGTGTTTGGCAACTTTATTATTTCAGGGTTTATGCGTCACCAAACACCCTTAACAATCATTTTAAACAGAATATTTATAATGCAAGCAAAGTAAAAAAACAAATATCAGCCGACCACCATAAAGAGTTTGTCAAAGTTCTTTCTTTGTCGTTGTTTGTTTCTTTTTTACTGACTTTTGGTTGACAAAATCATAGACTTTGCCAATCCAGATGAAACTTAGCATGATTACAGCCCTACATGACAGGTATAGAATGAAGTAACCTAAAGTGGCCACCCCTTTAGGTCGCATGTAAACACACCACAGGACACTGTGTGAACAAACTGAAATTCTTTCTCCAAATTTAACCCATTCACCAAGCTGGTGTGAGTAGTGTGTTGGGATGGTACCTTTCTCAAGGGTGCCTCAGTGGTACCACTAGCAGCCCTGGGATTCAAACCCAGAACCTTCTAATCCCAGGACCAACTACCAGGCCATCAGCTGACCTTCGAGGTCTGTTTCCATAAATGGATGTGTGCCTTTACACAAATATTTCAATAATAATTTTGCCAAAAAGTACAAAATTTGTGTGGCATATAGGCCTGTAAGAGGCACATGACTGTAGATAATTACAACTCATTTGTCTAATTGCATCATCTAGTAAATAATACAGAATTTCTAGAGCAGGGTTCGTCCACCCGCAGCTCTTTCATCCTTATGTTGCGGCACACTGTGGCTTTGGAAAATAAATAATAAGTTAACACTAGAAAGGTGGCTAACCGGCTATACCTGTAACGGCTGCATGCGTCAATCGACGCAGTGCCCAGTTTTGCCTAAGACGCTTCCTGATACGAAGCTGCTGCAGTTTGTTTGGCCGTTTGTTCCCGCAGCCTGCCGGCACACAGCCACGCAAGCTGTGGCCAGCAGACCCATCAAGTGTCCAGTGGACTTTGGACCCAGAGTCCGTCGTACAGCGCCAGTCACTAAATCAGAATCAGAATCAGATTTATTGGCTGAGTATGTGAGCGACACATACAAGGAATTTGACTCTGTTGGTGGTGTTTCTCAAGCACAAAAGTATAAAACAACAACAATATGTAATGATATATGTGTACATGTGCCTACAACACACCCATATGGCTCTTAGAGAGTATGTGTGCTGCTGTAATAGGCCAATAGACACGATTCTGATTCTGATGATAATACATCAATTGACACTGTCAGCCGTTTTGTGTTAGGTGTATTTATTTTCTTTCATTGTTTTTTTTTATTGTAGTTCAAAATTTGAAGATTCTTGTGATGTTGGTTTTTTTTACAGACTTCTAAATGTTCAAAAGGATTTCTTTGAATAAATAAAATTTCACAAGCAACACACCAGTCTAGTTTTTATACACAGCATAAAAGTAAAAAACAATACATGCACTGTTATCTTCATTTTAGATGTCAAAAAGGATTTGTGGCTCCCGGTGTTTTCTCTTTTGTGGGAACCGGGTTCAAATGGCTCTTTGAGTTTTAAAGGTTGCTGACCCCTGGTCTAGAGGAAAAAGGATTATAGAGTCCCAAAATGTTGCATCACTACTACATTATTGGAAACACACCACAATTTACAAACAAGCTCAGATCTATTTGGTTCACCTAGCAATAGCTAATCAAAATTCAGCAGCTAATAGGTGCCTGTGTGAAATATCATATAAAAGATAACCTCATTAAACTCTTACTCATTCTCTCAACTTCTGTGATGGTTATGCAGTGCAATATCTAGTTGGTTGCAGGTCTGAAGGTCAGTGCACCACTGGATTAAAATTCAATCAATTTTCAGGACTCCCTTGAAAAAGGTTTTTGATCTTTCCTGGTTAAATAAAGGTTAAATAAATTTTTAAAAAACTGTTGCCTGCACACCAATGCTTCAGCAAGCATTCCATTAAGAGGCCCATATCATGTAAAACAAAAAAATGTACTTTTTATATAATAAATTATTTCTGTGACATTACTTTAACATATAAACTGCTGAAAATCGACCTTTAATCCCACCTATATTTACGACATTTAAGTAGATGCTTTTCTCTAAAGTGATTTCCATTCCCAAACTACAGGGGACAGTCTCCCTGGAACAACTTGGAGTTAAGGGTCTTGCTCAGGAACCCAGTGGCGGTTTGCTGAAAGAAGGATTCCAACCCAAGTATCCTACCCACTAGTCCGCCACCACCCCTATTCACATTAAACTTATGAGGCCACTTTGTGAGCAAAGCACTATTCATGTCAACCAATCAGAATAGAGAGTATTTGCATAAATCTTAAAGACAGAAACAAAACCAGTCTATTTCATTTTGTGAGATCAAGGTCACCGAATAGTTTAATTGAACTATGGCTGCTTTTGGTACAGAAAATCACAAATGAAAAACAGTAGGACATGGCTTCTTTAAAAGTGACCATCTGAAAGAATTTTGCAATAGTGAGCAATTGTACTATAACAAAATAATAATTATTACCATTATAATTAATCAATACTTTCTCTATCAGTGAAATAATAACTGATATTAATACCGGTACTTTAATATAATTGTCATTACTGACATTTTACAACCTACTTATAGTTCCTACCTCTCTAAGTCTGCTGCTATATGTTATTTAATTATCATTATTAATTGTATTAGTAGTATCTGCATTTATATTCACTCAATTATGCCTTCTTTTACTGTTTAAGTTCAAATATTTGGCAATACTGCACATGATCTTTGAAAATGCCAATACAGTTCTTTAAATTGAATTGAACTGAATTGAATTTTGAAAGATGCTTTATTCTGCACCCCAACTGTTGACTCACCATGCCCACAGCAAGTCAGGAATTACCCTAAATGAACAAAAGTATTGAGACACATCTGTTTATCAGGGTTTGGGTTAGGCCCCTAACTTCCAGTGAAGGGCATTGTTAATGCTTCAGCAGACCAAGACATTTTACACACTGCCATGATTCCAACTTTGTGGACACAATTTGGGGAAGGTACTTTCCTATTCCAGCATGACTTTGCCTCAGTGCACAAAGCAAGGTCCATAAAGACATGGTTGCATAGGTTTGATGTGGCCAAACTTGACCTCAGCTGCAACCAATGCGTTTGGGATGAACTTGCAAGCCAGACATTCTCATCCAACATCCGTGCCTGAACTCATAAATGCTTTACGTAATCAATGGGCTCAGATTCCCACATTATGACTCAAAATTCTATGGGAACACATTTCATGCATAGTGGAAGCTGTTCTAGCTGCAAGGGGGGTACCAACTCCATAATAAAGTCTATGAATTTGAATGCAATCTCATTACATTCCATGGCAGGGTAATATTAAGGCGTCCCAATACTTTTGTCCAGTCTGCATGACGACCCTTTTTCAGCCACAGTTCAGCACGAAGCTCAACAGATAATGGCGTGTTGCTAGGCAGTTGATCGCGCGCCCGTTCTAAATGGCACGCGGAGAGTTCTAAGAACGGCACAGGCTCCGCTAAAACACGACCAGCTGCGTGTTTGATTTGTTTTGTCCCGCCGAATGCGACTTCTACATCACCCCAATCAAGGAACAGCACAGACGCACAAGTAAACAACTAATTTTCACTCGGCCCTCCCGCTTGCCCCTCACTGTTTGCCGTAGCTCGCTGCTGATTGGTTGGGAATCTGTCTGGTCTATGGTCTGGAAGGGTGGATGGGCCGTCCGCGCGGCCACTTAATGACAGTCTCCATGGCAACACCTCTGCGCGCGTGCTTGAATGTAAATTCCGCGCCAAAATATCAGTTTATTTTAAATGACGATTTGATTAAAAATAAAACTCCAACTAGTCTCCCGTCGCTCTGTCTCTATTTCCCCCAAGACATCATTATTTTTATTCAAATTTCTTATTTTTTAACACGGACCTCTGTCCTTTGTCACGTGTCACAGTTGCAGCCCACGTGTCTGATAACAGTGATGGATCGACAATCTCACCAGACTATCCATAATTAAAGACCATTTTAATTAAGAGAGAGAGACAGAGCTGTACGTACAGCTCGATTGACCTTTATATAATGGACAATCTTGCTTATTATGCAAAGTCATAATACGCAAAAGTCAAAAAGACATTTGTAAGGTTTGTTTGTGTACCAGTAGCTTAGGGGTATAATGATTCCAACCAGGAACACTGTTCACACTGTGTGCTGTGGTGTGTTCATGTGGGACTATAAGGGGCCACTTTAATTTCATGATAATGTGTGGTGAATATGGCATGAAAGCCATACAATGACCTCGGTGCTCAAATCCCAACTGATACTGCACAGCCAGTGTAGTGTGACAGGAGCCAGCCAGAGGAAACAAGCACCATGGAGAACAGAGTATACAGGAAGCATTGCTGACACAAAGATTGAAGGTATAATGTCCACACACCCTTTACAACCTATCTAGAACAAAGCTATGTCAATTAAGATGGCCCTCTTAGAGCCAGGCTGACATTGAGTGAATCCAGATATGTGTTTTACAGGAATGTGTGCACAGCACTCTCTTGGTTGTGCTTGCAGACCCCATCACTAAACAGCCTTCTAGTCAAGAGGTTAGGTGCATTGTGCTGGCCTGCTGGCGGAGGAAGGCCAAATGGTGATTCAGAGCAGCTACTGGAACAAAACCACAAAGAGAAAAAACTATGCTGCACTCTGATGTATCTGTAGAAATGCCAAAATGCCTATCTTGCTTCTTCCTTCCTTTTGCACAATCCCCATAAGTCCACCAGGTGGAGCCCAAGTTCAAGTGATTGTAGCATGAAGGTATTACCAGTGTACCTGAAGGCATTTATACAGTTTTAGATGTTAGTTTTGCAATTTAGCCACCCCATAGGCTACTTCAGCATCAGTAAAACGACTTTTTCAGAAAATAACACGAGACAGGAGAGTAGCCCACTAAGGAAGGCCTGTCAAAGATGTCAGTTTGCCTGGGGTCACAGGTCACTGATTTGACAGTCTGTGATGACACCTCCATGCACCTGTGAGAACCCAACTGACAGAGGGTGGGGTGTATGCATGTGCACTGGTGTGTGGTTGGGTGTATCAGGGGAGGGTGGTTTTACTACAGCTGTCTTTTCCATAGAACCAGGCTGCCTGGCACCCCACTGGCTTCCTCAACCACAGCTGTCATTGTGACATGGGCAACAGAGCCAAAGAAAACAGCTAACTGAGATATCTGATGTTTTGTTTGCAAAAGAGTTGTTGTTAATGATGACAGACATTTGCCAGCACATGGTTGTTACTGATGTTGTGGTCATTGGAATAAAACCCTCTCTGCACCCTGCACTGTCCTCATATTATATCATTAGTGATTTGTCTGTTCCCTACAAACAGGCCTGAAAGTGTTGGATGGTAGCCTCCCTCTGTTGTTAAAAGAAGCTGTTATTCTTCTTGAATAACAGCTTTTCTTGTTGGTATGTTTTCCAGGTTCCTGGTTCATGGGTGTATATATATATATATATTGATTTGTATGTCATTGAGTGAAATAAGTACTTGATCCCCTACAACCTAAACAGACTTCTCTGTTCCACACACTGGCTGTGTGCTCATGATGCACACAGATTACAATCAATCTATCAATTATAGATATTCAGATCTTTACTTAGTATGTGTTTAAAGCTCACCTGCCCACAGAATCAGTCTCGTCCATTCCAACCTCTCCACCACCACGGGCAAGACCAAAGATCAGTCAAAGGACATCAGGAACAAGATTGTAGACCTGCATGAGGCTGGAATGGGTTACAAGACCATCAGCAAGAAGTTTGGTGAGAAGGTGACAACAGTTGGTGCGATTATTCGGAAATGGAAGAAATATAAAATGACCATCAATTGCGTCAATTTATAACTTTTATGTAACATGTTTTTTCTTGATTTTTGGTTGATATTCTGTCTCTCTCCAAAAAATTGGAACTACCTCATAAATTACAGACTGTTAATTTTTTTTGTAAAATTACAAGTTCAGCATAATAATTATTTTCCCCATTTATTACATATTTACATTTCACTTCATGCATGTTGGACTAATCGTATAGGTAACCAATTATGCAGTGAAAACGCAGATGATGTGGTCTTTACCAGCATGCAAACCATGCAAATAGGGGGTCAGAGGTTTTGTATGTGTGTGTGTGTGTGTGTGTGTTGGTCTGCTGGCCATAGGTGGTTGGGTGAATAAACAATCAAACTAAAGAAACATTTTTGTTTAATCTTTTGCCACGGTGTATTTTACATGTATAATTGTATATATCCCTTTAAAATTAATGGACTTCATAAAAATGAATACAAACTGCTGGTTTTACCTAATCTTGCATGCGCCCCTCTCACAAGATTACATGATAGAATACCTTGGATTCACAAGTAAAAGCAAACATGATGCAAATCAGGATTTCTATCTCTTCACCAGAGGTATCTTTTAAGAGACCAAGTGCAGATGGAATGTGGACATGTCTTATCTGAACAATACCCAGACAGACATAAGATGCAAGTAGTAACAGGTTAATAGAAACCAGATCAGAATAAAAATATGATCCAGCTCAGTGTCCCAAAAGTCCTGTCTTTTATTTGACCCCAGTGGAGGACACTTTCAGTACTGTGGACAGATGGGTAAATGGAAGGACTTTGATCAGTGTCATCAGAGCTAAGTGATAAAGTTCATGTGAGCTTTCGTTGCCAGATCTGCAAGTGTCAGAATGAAAGCATCATCCAAGCCAGCTCTGTGCCAGTTGTCCGCTGCACTATGTGGAGAAGTTTGTAGAGAGATGTGAAGGATGTTCTCATCTGCCCTGGCTTGACAGTCCAGTGCCAAGGGCTAGTGCCCCACACCCCTTTTCCACAAAATGCCACAACCTCGAACACAGACGAGAATATCCTGATTCGGATCTTTCTTTATATTCCGCTGACATTAGGCTTTCGTTGTTATTCCATTTCTCTGGTACATTTGCAATCAGGGAAACACGGAGCAGGTCTGGCAGTTGGAGGATAGAGTTCCAGCCATCTGCTTCTGTCTAGATCTTTTCTACATGCTTGTGGGATGGGCTTAGGGAGGTCTGTTTTTATGTGCTGTCTGAAAAGCCCTGCTGTGGAAAAATGGGGAGAGCGCCGAGCTCTTGTTCCACTTTTCATGGAGCGAGTCCCTGTCATAAAGAAGTAGGCAGATCACATGCACTTGACAGGCCTGGAAGCAGGTCAAAGTGCCCTGAGCGAAAAATATCTACACTCTCCTTATCCTTGACTCATGCAGCGCACTAGACTTCAACTTAGTGCGATAGCATTGCGTTAAAAGGGTGTCTTGTGTTGGAGAAGATCACATGTTTTGGAAAGGACTGGCTTGACTAATTTGAATCTGGAATCTTTGTCCTCAATTTGTGGAGAGATCTGGGTGGAAGCCAGCTTAAACAGCGCAAACTTTAAATGGCAAACCAAACACGCCTGCTACCTTGGTGGTCTTGTCTCTAAGATCCGTGGCGAGTCTTTTTACTCTCTACAACAGCAACTTCTTAAGCTCATTTTGAAAGGAGACCAGGGTAAAAACCAAAGGCCTGTCTTCTCACCGCTGAGCTCATGCCCAGCTGCGCCGTACAAGGGATTTAAAGCTTGCTGTGCAAACCAATGCCTTCAAATTCAAAGGTCAAATTGAAACTGGAAAACATTTTTTAGTTTGCTGAACACATCAGTGTTTTTTACAATAACGATAGCTTCTACCTTACAACATGTCCGCATTGACGTTTTGAAGTAGGTGGACTAGAAGAACCAGTGATAGAGTGGTGTTGAGTGTGTAAACATGTTGCTGGTGGAGAGCTGATCCAGGATTAGAGTTGCCTTCAAGCCTGTCTGTCGTTACACAGGTCAGGAAGTGCTGCCAACAGGATGTCCAGCTCCCTCATAGATGTGGCTCTGTGAGTGACAGGTGCTTGTTTTGGCCTGGGGGGAGGTTGGGGTCCATTATCCTATTGCCATTCCGCCGGAACAGCTAAACACATCCAATGCCTTCAGTGTAGAAACAACAGCTTAACGTTTAAAAGTTAGGAATCTTCACCCAGAAGCTTGGAATCACTGTTTTCAACATACCTGTGTAACTTTACAAATAATCAGTAATATAATTACAGTTCCACAACAGAGTTTAAATAGATAGTAAAAAAGTAGAAAAGAAATAGAAAGAAATAAAAAAAATGTTCAGAACATTGACACTGCACAAAAACTTAAATAAAAATATGTATTTTTAATAACCTTTAATAACCTTTTTTTAATAACCTTTAAGGCTTCAACATAGGAAACTTATAGCACCTCACAACCATGCACACAAAAATCTAACTTGTATACATTGAGACGAATACACGTCTTTATAGCAAAGGTCTCTGAAAGTTTTCTGATTCTGATTTCCGATCTTATAACATGCGTAACAATTAAAATTCCCGCTGTCCTCATCAACTAGTTTCTGATCACATGACCACAGATGTTTTTGGTCAACAGACTTTACTGAATTAGTTCAATGCTTACACAGTATTTAGGCATTATATTAAAATATAACACCTCTGATAAAAATAGGACTGGAATGATGAATGGAGCTGTGTGTTTATGTACATTTACTTATCCAGAGCTGTAGATGATTCTAAAATGAGTGAAAAAGATGCCGAATAAGTTATCAAAATACTCCAATAAGATTTAAAAGTAACTAAGATTGAAAATCGGAAGTGTCTAGTTTATGCACATACTGCACACATTGGTGTATATCCATTTACAATATGTAAAATGAACTGAGAAAGTCTGAGAAGGTAATGTTTTATTTACAAAGTTTATGAGAAGCCCCAGACACCCACAGCTCAGGCCAAGCCACAAGCTTCATGTGCTATCAGCGGGAAGTTGCATCCATAGCAACAAGTCCATTCCGCTTCATTATCATATTATTTCCAGATGTACAGTCAGTGGTGTTTAACACCAGCCCTGTCAGAACTGAGAACTGAAAAGATTTATGTTTTGATATATTTATATATATAATGTGTGTGTGGTATACATAATCATTTTTACAGTAATATTGCCCACCATCAGTATGTATGTACGCACATTTGTGATATCTGATGCAGAAATATATGTAGACTCTAGTGCCACTCTAGTGTTGCATGCACTTCTCTCTAATAAATTCAGTTAATCTGGACTAATTCTGTTTGTTATATCTGTTTGTAAGGAATCAGCATTTTTTAATGTTGGATTTCAAAAACAAAGTAGACAAATAGAAAATTAAAATGAAGAAAAAAGTTTTTCACTATTTCTAGGTTATTGGGAAAACTAAGACTGTTCAAAGATTCTTTATTCCACTCAAATTCTTTTATAGATAATACAAAAAAATGAAAACATTTGGGTTGAATTCAGACATTTTGGCAGCCACCCACGGTCCATTGTTCCCAGTTATCTGACAGTATTGCTTTTTGTTTCCCAAAAAGCTGCAATGTCGTGCAGTAGGCGTTCGGAAGTCAAAACAATGTTTAGAATGTCTGGAATGCTCTTTGCTTTCAGGAGTAGAGTGGCGTGGTTTTGCGGACACCACAGGCGCTCGAGAGTGAGTACCCACAGTGTTGCCCGCCATGGGGTGAAGTAGACTGCTCCACCCACGGCTGGTGCACACACACACACACACACACACACAAAAGGGCAATATGATACTTACGCTTATCATGATAAATTTTAAATCATATTGTCATCTCAGTGTCGAAAGACCACTGACGAATGGCATATTTGTTAAAAAAATATTTTGAGTTATTGTATTTAGTGCAGTGCGATGAAACTGAAAATGCTGAATGAAAATATTTTTTTCTCATAGTTCTGACAGTATTTTTAAATGCAGTACTACTGGTTATTTTTAATCCATTCAGAATGATTAGATATCTGAAAAAATAAATATTGTGACATATTTATGGCTATATTTGCCATATTGACCCACCATTAAAAAATCTATTTTTACCCCTTTTACCGACTTAATCACACAGATCAACAGGTAAAAATCATCAGAGGTAAGTTTATGTGGGTTTATTAGTGATTTCATGCTGATTTCAAATCTGTGTTTAGATTTTCCTGCACATACACTGTTTGTGATGAAGCTAGTTATATACTGCATAATAGTTGGTATAATTAGCAGACAATAATCATATTCTAAGTGTTTTTGAAGAAACAGTGGTAGTTGAATGACACTGATCATTATATCTATGCCACAGTGAGCGCCTGTCTGACTTCACACTGAAAATATTGAAACATTTAATGCAAACTGTCTATTAACTGTCTCTTGCAAATCTAATATTACTCATAATTCAAGAATTTGATGTGACTGAAAAAAACTGAAAGCAGATCTAAAGTCAGCATGAGAAACTGGTTTAGAAAAGTGTGTTGTGGTTTCTGATAATAACCATTTTTTTGTTGAGCTGTATTATGTGGAAGGCTCAGTAAATGTATGGAAATAACATGGAATTCTGCTGAATTTTAACTGTGCATCACTGCCAGTACCAATACCACCTGCATTACTAAACATTTGCAGCATTAGTTTTGTAGATGAAGCAAAAGACTTTTTGAGTTGATAATGAACTTTTATAGATAATATCAAACTGATAATAAATTCAAGTCAACCTGAATCACAAATCATGCCTTTTCTTTCCATAATGTATTTCCGAGTGAAGGTTTCAGCATCATTTGTGTCTGTCTTCAAACTTTGTGATTGTTGTCTAAAAAACACCTGTTTGGAACAAAAATACAACTCTCTATATTTGACCTACATATCCACATTTCTCAAGCTCAAATTGTTGAGTATAAAAATGAAAGAGCGAGCAAACAGCATCTAATGTCTGTGGTTCCCCATCTCTTTGCAGACAGGCTGCCAAACCTAGTTAGGTTGCCAGAGAATGCTTCAGTGGTTTCTGCTCCAAAAACTTGGCACTGTTTGATGACTTTCACGAAGAATGAAAAATAAGTTGGTGCATCTGTTACATAAACCATGTTTGTTAGGCTTTTTTTGGGAATGAATGGTTGAGCACAGCCATCTATCGTTTCTCGTCGATGGAAACTGTAACATGCCCAGTATTTCTCAAGTTGTGAAGCCATATTGGCTGGTTTGGGAACAACAAACTGTTGGCAAACGAGCAGAGTACTATTCATGTTAGTTTATTGAATACATCTATGACTCAATATGGGACATGATTGCTGAAACAACAGTAACTAAATAAATCTCTGAGAAAATAATACTGTAATTCTGAAATGGCATGTAGTCTATTCCAGTAAATCTGACATACAATATATACACATGTTTCATATTATACATTTATACTGGCGTAAACATTCTAACAATAGGCATAGCTCTGTGATTGCTGTTCCATTGCTTAAAGGATGACCTTTTTTATTGTCTTTCTGTCTTAAATACATTCTTTCCTCTGCTAACGTAAGTGGAAGTTAAATCATCATTTCCCCCCCATTATGCATACAGTACTTACTTTCAAAAATATATTCAATTTTGGTAAATATTCATTGGCTAGGGACCCAAATACACAGGAATACGATTTTTTGAAAGACAAAGCAAAACATTATGCAAGCAAGTCATTTTCCCTGCTTCAGAGTTTCAGTGGTGTCTTGGTGCAAGAAGTGCTTATTCCTTTACTCGGTTAGAGTGTATGTTTTTGCATATTTCATGCACAGTAGAAGTTCAGACTCTTATGAGAGGTGACAATCATCCATCTAAATTCCATGGTTAATGTTTACACCCTGTTAAGCAAGTCAGGATATTTCAACCTGTGTTTCATGTCATTCTTTTGCCCTAAATGGTCTACCCCGAGGTAAACTTTCAGATTTGTTTTTAAAAATGTTTCACTCTGATCAATGGGACTTTGACCCATTTAAATAATTATTAACTGAGTACAGAAAATCTTTCCGCAGACTTTTGTTTGCATGGCAAAAGTCATTAATAGGTCAACAGAGATTAAACATGAGGACCACTGAGCAACAGTTATCACTGTAGCTTTTGCTGATGCTGATACTAATGCTAAACGTGTTCTTAAGCATCTGGAGAATGATTACAGTAACTCGGGCAGCTGTTAGGATGCATCTATTCCTGCTGATCAGGCTACTGTTGTTTTGATTTGATTTCTTAATTTTAAGTACATTTACATCATTTATCAGACGCTTTTATCCAAAGCGACTTCCATTCTCTAACTACAGGGGACAGTCTCCCTGGAGCAACTGGGGGTTAAGGGTCTTGCTCAGGGACCCAGTGGTGGTGCTCAAGGTAGGATTCAAACCTGTGACCTCTTGGTCTGGAGGCAAGTATCCTACCCACTGAGCTACCTCCACCCGAAACTTAAAGTACATTTAAGTTTCGGCATTAACTATTTTGATTCAAATGACATGAATTAAAATATCTAGTATTGGACTATGTTCTCCAATTTGTGAATTTTTTATTTATTTTTTATATTAAGGTTGAACTTTACTGAAATTAAGGAACCTTCTCTATTCTGTAGTGACACGTCTGAGCAGCAGAGCAAATGTAAGATCACACTGCCTTAGCAGCTAACACATGCACACCTTTCTTGCACACTGTCATCACTCTCTCTGAGATATTTCGAGATACATACAGTCATATGCAAAGGTTTGGGTGTGCCTGGTTAAATGACATGTAAATAAGGACATCCCCTACAGAAATTTGAAATTTGATACATTGGGGGAAAAATAAAACCTAAAATGTGCAAAAGTAATGGCACATTTTGTATTTTCCACTATGTGAAACTCATAAATAAATAAATATTGTGCCCTAAAACTGCAGACAAACACCAAATCTATGTGAGCACACCTTTTCTGCAATTTATGTAATTTGAACTTTGGCATATGACTGCACATTCCCAAGTAATGCCAGTTGGCCTGTCTTAATCCAACATTATGAGTCCGTTAAGTGTAAGACTGAGACGAGAACATTCCAATATTGGGAGGTGTTGTAGACACACAGGCAATATTAGGAACATCAGGCAAACTGCAGCCTTGAGCTAAACGAATTGGACACAAAACACAAGTAGGTTGTGTCATATCTGTAAAAAGCTACCAACATTTGTACGTTTCCCTTCAAGATAATGGACAGTTGAAATGTGTATGAGACTTCCTGCTTGTCTGTGAGGTGTATTCAGAAGAATCAACATAGCTTACACAAAAATAGCACTTAGTGGTTTTCTTCTTGGTCACCCTTGTTCATCGTAGCGACAAACAAAATAAAATTAAACACTTGCCAAAGGTTAAAAAATTACACACTGTCACCAGAGGGTTCCACAGGTTCACATACAGACACATTCCAGGGGTCTGTGGGTTATGCAGCAAGTGCCAGTGAGGGGCAAAACAGGGGGAGGATGCAATTTTCATTAGGACTCTCACGTAATCACCTGCTGCACAGCGGAGCGTTCATGGGGGCACGACTGCTCGCCGCAGTTTAGCCTCTTAAGCAGCTGCTGGAGTTTGTGGGAAAAGTTCTTGTTCATTTGCCTGTACATGAGCGGCATGGCGAAGCTGCTGGAGAAGGCCAGCAGCTGGGACACGCCCCTTAGGAACATATAGGCGGTGACTTGCCGCGAACGGTACCATTTGCCGGGCATATCGGTCACGGTTAGCACTAGGAGGGTGGTGTAGTAGGGTGTCCAGAGCGCGAACTGCACACACACACAGGCCAGCAACAGCCTGTGGATGGAAGGGTCCAGCCTGCCTGAGTCCTGATCCAGTGGGGTGGCCTCCTTGCGGATGCGTAGGATGAGTGTGAAGGCGTAGAGCACGGCCACGGCTGGCACCACGTACCCGATGAACATCATAATGGCGTCAGCCGCACCCTTATTCTGCATCTCAGAACACTCAATGATCTTGGTGGACACATGGTTGCACACATAGAACAGCAGAGAGGAGAAGCTGGTGAGTACGGCTCCACCCCAAATGAAGCCGCATACGTGCTTTGTGTTGTAGACACTGGACATGTAGGTCCGTGGCAAAGCCCGCTCAATGTAGTAGTCCAGACTCAGGAGCGTGGTAGAGTACATGATTACCAGCGAGGAGACATTGAAGAGGATGAGGAGCGTGATATAGACCTCGTCGTCGTACCGCCACACTGGCCAGCGCGTGAAGTCCGGGCCCAGGAGCTCCACCGGAGCCACCAGATTCAAGACCAGGCCGGCAATAGCCATGTTAACGAAGTAGACGTCTGGCATTGTCATGGACACCTTGTTGGATAGGTTGACCACCACCAGCAGGGCATTGTAGCACAGACCCACTGGGAAACAGACGAAGAGGTAAAAGAGGGAAAGGATGGACAGGACGAGACCCAAGTCCTGGCACAGCCCCAAGTTTGTGCCGCTTGCTGTCTCATTATAACCCACGCAGGTCCACATTGCTCCACAGTCCCGCTGTTCTGCTCCGGCTCAGTGAGTCAGCTGCAAAAGAAGTCATGAACAACATGTTAAATATTTTTGCTTTTCCACTTTCTCATCTACAAAAACCTTTTTCTTAACATCTTGAACCCTATTGGCAGGTCTATTATTGAATACCTCACTCTCATACCTTACATAGTAGATTCACTGTAGTTACTGACAATCACATTGCTTGCTGGCTAATAGACTTTAAGATGGATAACTTAAAAAGCGTAGGTAAACCTGGCCTGGAGGGAATACACCTGGTTTTACTCATCTGTTTATTACAACGGTTACTTCAACCTACAAGCTGCGTTAGACTCTGATGGCACCTGGTAGTGGTGCAACGGATCACTGTTGATCCGTGATCCGAACGGATCCCTCTCCACGGTTCCGAAAGAAAAATAAAAGCTCCGCTAAATGGTGCGCGTAGGGGTTTTTCGTTGGAGGAAATGGAGAGCGCGGCTGATGGTTGCTTAGCAACGACAGAAACTTTCCGCTTTTGAAAAGAAGGAGAAGGCAACGCGCCTGCCGTTTTCCACACGTTTTAGGCGCGATATGTGAACGGCCCCTAAAACAACCACAGTTTGTCGGCAGTGTGGCATGAGGAAGCCGTATGAGACTGGCAGCGCGGCGGGCAGCACGTCGGGCATGGCCGCTCATTTGAAACGCCCTGGTGTGACATTAACCCTTTCCTGCCCAATCTGACTGGGCTAAAGCTATTACAAAGGCTATTGGAGTGTTTATAGCTGCAGACATATTCCGTTGTGAAATGTGTAGACATCTTCGTCTTTTTGAAGAAAAAAAAAGTTCACGTCTGCTTTGCTTTCTTTCTTTTTTTGATGATGTGGACAGTTTTATTTTATTCTCCATGTTCAAAGTAAGAAGCAATAAAACCTTAAACTGCATTTTAAAGTTGTTTTTGATTGTGTCCACATTAAAGGAAGTAATTATGCCCTATATTGTCGTTATATAATTGTGTGGAATGTTTTTAATGGACAAAAATACGGTAAATACATAAAAAGTTTAATTTGTCTTGTCTTTTTTTGCTGATCCGAAAACTGATCCGATCCGTGACTTAAAACCGTGATCCAATCCGAACCGTGATTTTTTTGATCCGTTGCACCACTAGCCCCTGGGGTAGAGTTTAAGGGGTTAACTGAAACACTTCAATTCTTGATAAGCGCATTAGCTGTACGAGTAAATCAAAACGTACTGCTACTGGACATGATTCATTTTTTCAACTTAGCATTTCAAAACATCTTGAATTCTGTAACTTGGAACTTTCTGGAATGGTACACACTTCCCCAGTACTTCCACGGTATCCACCTCAATATCTTTGCAATGTGGGGGTAACCTTCGGTGCATGTGAACGCAAGACACATGCATATAATGAAATCTGGCACCTTAATGAACAGCCTAAATAAAATAATAACAGTCACTTAATAACAAGCATACGTATGCAATTTAAAACATGGAAATCTAACTTAAAATAATGAAAATGAATAAACCAATGCTAAAATGAGCTCTAAAGAAATGACAATAAAGAATACCAAAGGCCTGTCTGACACATAACATTGATTTTCAGTTATGATTTATGTAAATAGCAGCTATCAATTGCTTGCTGTACTAAGTCTTTCTTAGAATTTTCATGAAAAAAAAAAGTTTAAATGCCAATTAGTGTCTATTGACTGAAATGTTTAAGTGACGAGTAGGAGAGGGAGGAAATCTTGCTGGGAAATTGAGTGTCATATAGACTTCTTCTTTCTGTTAACTGAGCTGCAGGTGTTTCCTTGATCAAAACATCTATACTCTTGGGTCTCAAGCTCTTTGAAAGAGAAGAGTGAAACCATTTACACATAAACAGCCCAGACACGGTATGGCCATTATGTCCACATTAACACCTTTAATTCCACTTCACTGCATCTCATTGACTGAGCAAAACTAGGCCCAATTCACAAACACTATCCATTGCTATTTGCTCTGACTGCATCTGACTGCAGAGTGTAGTGAAAAATAGGAAGACCTGTATCTGTATTTACATCTTAAACATCTCTGTTTAAAACTCCCTTTCCTTACCTCTGTAGGGCCTGTGTAAAAACCTGCACTGCCAGCAACATGCTAGTGCTGCTTGCATTGCCAGCTCCATGTAGAGCTGACCTCTCTTTACCCTTACTGCCTTCACTTGGCAAGGTGTGTTGCTCACTGCACCCAGACCAAAGAATGGCATGCTTCAGCTTTGTACTAGCAGCTCCCTATCCATAGCCATGCGGAAGAATTTATGGGGTGAAATGTGATGTGTCAGGGTCAGGGTGGAGAGGACTTGAGAGGTTGGAGTTCATGCAGAGGTTACACAGTCAGCCTGGGCACACACAGAGATCTACTTCAGCCCTGACAAAGCCTACAAGCCTGCAATCTGCTCATTAAAACACAGTTACATAATACGGCTTTCAAGCCACTACTTACACACTCACATCATATTTGTATCATATCTAATTAATACTGCTTCTGGGAACACACGGGATGGCATGTGCATTCTTGCGAATAAGAAAAACAACAAAAACTAAAAGGACATTCAGATTTTACTTCATTTTTAATGCAAGTAGATAAGTGAAAATGGAACATGCATTAACTACAACAATACGTCGTGTAAAGGCTCATAAAAGCATCTTTAAAAATATTAATGTGCTGTCTAAGTTACAGTATGTATACAGTAGGTCCCGATTTGGATACTTAGCTAAAAAAACATCCTGTTCAGAGTAGCACACTACAGGACAGCTACGTACCTGTACTGGTTTCCTCTGCCTCACTGTTATTGATTTAAGAGGCTATGTTTGCTTCACTGTGAACAGGACCGACAGAGACCGAGCTGTCGCTGATCCGTCACATAACCGTTTTTACCCACTGTCCCACCCAATAGGTCTGATGCGTCCTTTTCTTTGAGCAACTAAGTTGAACTAGGGGTGAGGTTAACTGAAACTAATGGGGTGTCGTTACGTTTTAAAGGTAACAAAAACAACATGTTTAATTCTAAGGGATAAAGAGAAAAAGAGACAAGTGCTCCTGAAAAAGACAGAAGGACAACTAAAAAAAAATCACATTTACATCATTTATCTTGAGCTCAAACGTTCAGTACATTTGTCAGTCTAGCACTGCTGTACAACAGATGTACAACAGCGAAGTGAACGTTCTTCGTTCGTCTTATGTAATGTGGCTACTAAAACGCTGTTCTGACCTCAGGACAAACACAAGCTGCTGTTGTTTTAGTCGTCACACTCAAAAGCATATTTGCATGCAGGTGGAACAAAAACAAGGTGTCACAGTGATGGCACAGTTTAAAAAGAACTAACACAGTGGTCTGAATAAGGTGAGTCCTTCAATGTTTTTCTTAATGTGCGCTCTTAACTTCAAAACATCAAAACATTCCCTGCTTGGGAAAAAACACAAGTCTTCGTTTACTTCTGCCCTTGTGACAATGTAAGTGAGCCACCGCCTGTTCTGGAATCCTGATCTCACCATGATGAGTGAGGGATGGGAGGAGGAGGAGTGTAGGCTTGACTTGGGAAATGGCAGACATTACAGAGCATGAAGGTTCTGTGCTGTGTAATATGCAGGTCTGGCTGAAATGATGAGACACTAAACGATCTCAATACTCAACCCACACTTGCAGTCAATCTCTTCCCAGAACAGGTACCTGAAATGGCCTTACTGGGTGGGTGTCAGCTGCCCAATGTTCCTCCCTTAATTACTTTTCTGATCTGCAACTTATGTTGCCAGGGGACACCAGAGTTTCAGACTGGACTCTGTGTTGCTCAGCTGGGCTGTAATGATTTGTTTAAATTATTCCCAAGAACCATTGTACATTTTACTGCAGGTGTGTGGTTAACTCAACACATTAAACCCAAGAGGCCTGTATGCTTGCCTCTATTTCCTCACTCTTGTAACTACACATATTATACTGTTTAATTTCTGTTGTTACTGTTAAACATTATCATCTGTATTTAAATCACTCTGAGCTGCCATTTGTATTGTGTTCTATTATAATGCTATTATAATATTATATTATGAGAGCTTTATATAAACTTAGACAACACAGTAAAAGTCTTCAAAAATCAAGGAGTTTTAAGAGGAAACTTCCCTCCCCTGCTGCAGAAACAGTCGTAGTCTTCTGGGAAGGTTTTACACTAGATCTTGAACACTGATATGAGGATCTGATTGCATTCAGCCATGAGAGCATAAGTGAGGTCAGGTTCCGGTGCTGGATGATTAGTTCAAAATTACAAACGTCTCCCCAGCTCATTCCAAAGATTTGAGATGGAGCTACATCACTGAGGGAGCGTCATAAAGCATGGTGACCTTAGGCTCAGGTGTGGCTGCTACAGACGCACACACATTTAATACACCAGGGCAGCTTTCGCTTAATTCTCTTATGTGAAATATCACTAAGCGCAATTTTTCTGATACAACATGTGCAATATTTGGGTGAAACTATTACTGCTGGGCAGAATGTGCAATTTAAAAGGTGCAATTTTTCTGGTGCATCTCTAATACTAAGATATTGTCAAGGACTGTCACTCCATTGTGTACCTGATTTTATACTGTACATTTCTCGTCTGTACATTTGAACATTTTATTTTATACTGTACTGTGACATACTAGTTTATTCTGTTTTATTTTATTCTATTATATTGTTTTTCTTAACTTTGTACTGTCTATTGCTGCTCTTAACTTTGAACTGTTCACTTTCTGCAGTGACCGAGCCAATTTCCCACTTGTGGGACTAATAAAGGTTTATCTTATCTTTTTTAGAGCATCCCTTTTCCCTGTGCATACACAATTATAACAGGGGCATTTTAAGACATTTATCAGAAGGGGTGTCTCGATACTTTTGGATGTACAGTAGTCAATGAATAATAAAGACTCACTCCTATTAATAACAAACCCAGGGCTCAAGGAGTTACAGAAACCATTCTATATTGCACTATAACATTCATGTGATGTACATGGTCAAATTGCATCAGACTGCTATACACTACAAGTGCTAAGAGCAACATGGTGTCTGTCATGTCACTGTTTATTTTTTTAAAAAATGCTCAGAATCCAAACAGAGCTTTGAATAATGGTGGGAATAAAGGAAAAGGAACCAAGAAAGGCAAAGGCTTATTCAAATATAGGTAATCATAGTTAGCTGCACCTTTGCTAACGTTTAACATGCCACCTTT
This sequence comes from Clupeocharax schoutedeni, assembly GCA_037974565.1. Classification (NCBI taxonomy): domain Eukaryota; kingdom Metazoa; phylum Chordata; class Actinopteri; order Characiformes; family Alestidae; genus Clupeocharax; species Clupeocharax schoutedeni. Next base: position 6,871,655 of record JBBPDH010000136.1, read on the forward strand.
GCTTTCCTTTCCAAATTCATGGACATTACCCAGAATATAACTGAGACTCTGAGGACACAGAATGCTTTGGGGTTGAATCCCATTCAACTGAAGTCAATTTCCTCTTTACAAGCACGTCACTTTGCAAGGGATTCCAGAAGTGTGAAGTCAATGGCTCACATGAGAGAGCATGATTGTAGAGCCAAAAGCCCTTCTACTACTGCATCTCCTTGTATCATTAATAACGCTTCCCTTGGAGGGGAAAGCTCAACTTGGCGCTGCAGCACAGAGAGTGCTGGAGGAATGACGCTGAGTGGGTCTGACACTTTGGGACGCTGTGTTTGCACTGCTGGCTGCCGATGGGAGGAGAGTGATAAGGCCAGTACCACGCCCCTCACTGGATCTCAGCTGGAATGTACAGTACATTTCCCCGAACAGGCTGATGGAGGTCACATGATTGCACTTTCTGCATTTTGAGTGTGCATGCCAGGAGGATATAGGTAGTGCATGAAAGTAAAGGGAGGACCATGCACTTTTACTTATCCATGCGGTGTTGCAATACAAGCTGCAGTCCCCAGATGACCAAAAATGTGAGGTTAGGTAACACATCAGAGACAAACACCATGATCAAATGGATGTGGCAACCTCATCAATAGGTATTATAGTATCACATTGTACAATTTTACAGAGTGCTCTTGAGATACTGATAGACAGAAGCAATTATATTCCATTATATGAGAACAAATTTAATTCAAGATTTATTCCACCTGCATCTGTCTCTCATCTGGTCATAATCCGCTACTTTTCATTCCATCCGAGCAGCATAGCCAGAGAGAAACGCAGCCGTTCGCCTTTGAATATGTGAAACATTTTACTGCAGGATTTGCTAGAAGGCCTGGTGCACCATTAAGCGATGTTATTTAAACTACTGTATAAATCAATATGGCTTCAGATCATATTTACAGTAATAGTGAATGAATAGGAAGAACAAGGGTGAAGAACGAGTGAATAGTAGAGAAATGGATAATCACCTCAAGTGAAAGATTACTCATATTATTTACAGCTCCGACAGGCACTACTTGTAGTGCTGGTGCTTGTTTTATAAAAAATGAGTGAAGCCAAGTTTGGCTGGCTGCATGTGTCCTTTCAGCTTTCATTGCCCTGTTGATGTTTTTTCTTTGACTATTAAGAAATACTATGAAATACTGACTGACTATTGAGAAACACTGTATTTGTCCTCATTGCATGATCCCAATAGTTTGTGTGAAATCCCTGACTGAAAAGATCAATAGGGAGCAATGTTTACAATTCAAAGAGAAAATTGGATATGTGTTACATAATGCAGTCCAACTCAGCTGGAGTGAAGCCCCCTAGTCCTTAGCGCTGCCCTTAGCTGTCTCATATGACACCTCATGAAATTCTGTTGACAAGCACACGCTTCGTCATCCCTTTACTAGCAGTGCACGGTAATAGTTCCGTTACAGATGAGCTGGCCATTACAGTCCACAAAACTGCATCCCACAGTTTTGTGGGATGTTCTGGAGTCAAAGGTTAAAAGAAGAAGTCTTGTTAACAACACAATAACAGCTAAAAAGACTCAATTCTAGTGTGATTAGTGAAGCATAGGTATAGCATGCATATAACAACTGTATTATTTGGCAAGCATTACAACTAAAGTATCTCAAATGGTTTAATATTATGACTTTGTGGTGGTCTGACAATCAAGGTGATAAGACATGAAACCTACTAGGGCTGAAAGAAACAAGTCATAATACTCACCACTTTTCTCTTATTAGTTTAAAAGCTATAACAGGAAACTAACTATGAATTGCTTGATTCTTTGAAGTCTGGATTACTTGTAAGACACAGTTTAACTGAAACAAAATAAAGTAAGTAAATATTAAATAGAAAGTTACCAGACAATGAAAAAATAACAGTGCTTGAGGATAGATTGGGGGACATATGATTTAACAACAGTGATTTTAACAAAAAGTCCTAACAAATAATTAATTAAAATGATCAATAAGACTAAAAGTGATCTTAACAAATAGGACCAACAAACATTAAATCAAAAATGTATAAATACTTGTTTGTTTGTACACTTTCATCTTGGCCGCGTGCCAACGTGGCCCTCTCTCGCGCCACCCTGGAGTCTACACGTAATGTTGAGCCACTCAAATAACGGTACAGGGGTTTTATTTAGTATTATTGCACAATAACGGCGAAATTATTGCACAATATCAGAGCGGACGGCGGTGTGATGAATTACTGGGACTCTGTGCATAAGTTGTGACAACCAAAGTAGCATAAAGTGGACTTTTCACTTCAAAACAACAGAGGAAATATAAACAGGACGACCACCTGTCAGGTGAGACTCGTCCAGGCCCGAACACCATCTGAAAATCTACTCTAGACCTTGGTTAACTGCTTCGGGTCCAAAGGAACGGTGAAAACCTCGTTCCCGACGACAACTACTTATTACTTATTATCTGTAAATATGTAGTCAAACGTAGTTTAGATGTAGAAGTGCAGAGTTTAGAGTGGTGTTTTTGAGAGCTACAAAGTGAATGTGGGTCTGTGCTGTCCTCTGGCAGCGGTATTTTTTTTAAGAAGTCTAGTTCTGTTTATCTTATCTGAAAGATTAGAAATGGAGACACACAGATAGTCTGGGACATTAGGCTCCAGCCCAAACCCATCTACCTAACCCCCTCCTACTCTGAATTTCTACATCGATTTGAAATTCGCCCCCTGCTCCACTTCAACTGTCACAAAATTACAAGCCTGTTTACGAGAGGATCCATCTGTTCAGCCGTTAGACACACGAGCTCCTTAGATACACGAGATGTAGAAATGTGAACTTTAAAACTTTCAAAGGCCTCTTTGGAGGTCTAAACAAGTTCATAATAAAGGGTTAAAGTTACTCACCGAAGGAGCGAGTTGTTGGCACCGCGTCAGACCTACGGAGGCATCGGGTTCTGCTGTATTTCCACTGACATTTCTCCTCGGAGCGCTCCTCAGATCTCCAACCCCGCACCAAAGCCGGCGTGTGGTCAAAACAAAGTCGACTAAAGTGCCACTGTCCACTGTAAACAGTGTTACAGATATGGCAGTTCGTCTCTGGACCCGACAGCGGCTTGTTCTGTAGAGGGGAGGAGGAGGAGGACGCTGAGCTCTTACTACGAAGCGAGTGGTACTGAACTCTACAATGTGTACACACGTGACCCTCCCCCACCGATCTGCTCTCCTCTCCCCTGAGCCGGGGCGACGAGGCCCGCCTGGGCTCCACCTCTGTCATTGGAGGAGTGGAGCGGAGGGAGGGGTGTGTGAGAGAGAGAGAAAGACTGGCTGAACAGGGCGGCCTCTTCATGCACTAAAACACACCACTGAAAAAAGAGCAGCTTACAAAGTCAGACAGATCTCTGTAGCACCTAAGAGCAGTCTGGCTGCCAGTGGCTAGAAGTGACATTTCAGCGTTCAATATTCTGCTTTTCCTTTAATTTCTCAGCCTTACATGAATGGCTGCTAAGGCTCAGGCCTGTGGCTGCACATGTGCAATTTACATTTGGGAAAAGGGTAAAAAAAAATAAGCATAGATTTTCATTTTTAATCTGGCCTCATGCTAATAGCAGTCCAGCAGGGGATGTATTTGTGGAAATACTGTTTATGATAGAGAATTATGTAAGGGGATTTACCTTGGGACCAAGAGAGTGGGTGCATACTAGAATCTGATGAGTGGGTGGGAAATTCTCACTCTTTAGCCTAATGCGTATTTTGAACTCTTTTAACTTTAACTTTTTTTAATCACACCTCATGTTTGCAGCTTTTGCATACCAGTTCTAAGCCAGTGCAAGAATGTTTTTTATGATGTATTTTTTTAATGTCTATTTATTTTGCATTTTTAATAGACATTTTCACCACTGTATTCCAGAATGAAAATCAATCATGCTGGGCTGGTGGATTAATCCAAATATGAGTCCGATTTTTTTGTGTCGGCTGAAACGGGCCCTGCAACAGAGTGTGTTTAGTTTTCTAAGAAGATTAAGGATTACAGAAGTGGGATCAGCTGTAAATACTTCTCTGTTTATGACCCACATTTTGAAGCCCTGACCTAGGGCAACATTTTGTAACCAGGCAAGGCCTATAATTACCCCAGAGTGTATGTACTACTTGGACCAGGGCCTTGGCTTTATTAAAACAAACAAACAACAACAAAAAAACAATACTTACATGTCAATAGTCCTATATTGCCCTAGTGCTGCTCTAAAGCACTACTTGAACACTGCTCTATTTCTGCATACAGTAGCGAAGAGTGGGTCCAACATGGACTCGCCATCTCATAGTTTTATTTACTTCTTCACAGAGAAGTAACACCAGTTCATCAGGAACAATATCTTTCCTCTTTGGAAGGAGAAGAATGGCTTCAGTGTGGTTGGGAATAGAGGAAGAAGTAACTCTGACTGTTAAAGTATGCTTTGACGCAACAGCAATGTGGGGCTCCTTTGAGGTGATTATCCAGTGGTTGTGGTTTCATGATGACTACTGTTCACAGTAGCTCTCTCCACTAATGGCTACCACCATTTCATTCTCATAAGCTGTGGGGCTGGGCCATCCTTCTTGCAGCCCAAAGCAGTACCATCTGTTATGCTTACGAAATAGTGCACAAATAGGCAAACGTATTTACGTTGTACAGTTAGTCTGTTCAACTCTCTTCTCAAACACTTCTCTTTTTTTAAAGAACATCCTGTTGGCATAAAGGAACACAATGAGCAGCTTCTACCAGCATCCTGATCTCCAGAATAACCTGGTAGGAAGAGTGAATTTGTTTATAAATACAGTGACAGTATAGATTTCTTAGGGATGTGTGTGGCACCATGACTGATAAATTATTTAGACAGCAAGTTATGGCAACATTAATCATAAAATCACTGCAGTTTTAATTGTGCTCTGTCTGTTAGCAGTTGCTGTCTGACACAATTCATGAAGTATTACTGTTGCCTTTCATTTCCACAAGGAACCCATAGCGGTGACTCAAACACACCTTTGTGTCTGTGTAAAGGGCTTTGGCACAACAGGCTTTGTGTAACAAAACACACTTTAAAGTTGAGCCTCCTAAAATCCCAGCTCGGCCGCCCTACCTAGCAATCCTGCCAAGTAATTACAGGGCGCAGGAATAGTATAAGGGAGGTTGGAAACTCAAGGAAGTCTCACAAAGAGATCATTTTTAAGATACTGCACCTTCAGAACGTCTCCAAAAATTGTCAGTAGTATTTAGCGTCTTGAGGAGAACGGAACCGTGTTGAAAAACATGGTTATAGGTTTGACCTGCTCCTGGATGGCAGCTGCTGTTGCCTGACTCAGGGTGAAACTTAACAGTGATGTTACAGTACTGTTCTGATGAGTCCCTGTAGTGAAGATCTGTGTAACCAATAACTGTATGACTCTTTGAGTGCTGGAAACACTATTGTGCCTTTGTTCTATAAGCTGCTGTCATTCATGAAAGTAATTTGAAGATTATATAAGTCAGTGTTGATTCAGAGTCAGACTAAGTTGCTAATCTGTGTATTTTAACACAGTCTGTGTGCTCATTCAAAAGCCACGCGTGTCCTAATTAGGGCTGTCACTCTCAATTAAATTAGTAATCAAGTAATCTGTTTTTTATTTTATTGGTAAAGTAGTTATAAAGTAAAATATTTAAATATTTAATTTAATGATATTTGTAACTCTAAACATGCATTTGCAAGATCCTGCTGGTATGGGTTATTTTAAATAGCTCCTCATTTGTGGATGTAATGAGCACAGAAAACGGACCCAACCGCAGAGCACGTAAATTGAGAATATTTAATATTAGACAACACAAAAAAACACGACAAAGAGTCCAGTAGGCAAAAGGGTAATCCAAAATCCAGAAAAAAGGGTCAGAACACGAGAAAAAGCTAGTCAAGAGTCAAAATGAGAAC